>SZWC01024206.1:0-12515 GCA_023375785.1 Penium margaritaceum
GAAGCCACAGGCCCTCAATGGCTTGATGCCATGTTGATGATGGTGAGGTCAGCGGGGAGAGACAGGTGGAGGAGAGTGGAGGAGGCGGGTGGTGGGAGAGCTCGGGAGTTAGTCGCGGGACTAACTGTCCCGCTTGTCTTGTGAGAGACGGGGAGCTCTCGAGAACCGTGAGGGGGGAGAGCTCTCGAGAGCTGTGAGGGGGGTCGCTCTCGAGAGTTGTGAGGGGAGGATCGAGCAGTCGAGGACTTGAGGATCGAGAGTTTGAGCGAGAGTGAAATTAGGCTTGGAGAATTGAAAAGTGAGCTCGAGAGGCCTGGGTGCGTGACCCCTATCGGGTCGCACCCCAGGTCTCGCGTGGCTCGCCACACCATGTGGTGAACCACGCGAGACACAGGTGTTCCAGCTTTGAGCGAACGTCGAGCGTGTCCCACGAACTCCGAGTGTAAGTGGACGCACGTCTCGCAAGAAGTACGTGCAAGCAGAAAGCAAGGACTGAACTAGGCTAGCTAACCCTAAAACGACAGAAAACGTTTGCTACTTTAACACTTCTTAAAGCATGAAGTCAAAGGCATTCTTCGCAAACCACGTATCTTAAAGCCTGCTTCTTAGATCATGCTTCAAAGGGTATGCTTCTGAAAGCATGCATCATAATTCATGCATCTTAAAGCATGCTTGCGAAAGCATACTTCTTGAATCCTGCCTCTTAAAGCATGCACTGCCTCTCAAAGCATGCTTCTTAATGCATTATTTCTAAAGAATGCTTCTTAAGTCATGCCTTTTAAAGGCTAAATTCTTAAATAATGCCTCTTAAAGCATGCATCTTAAAGCATTCATCGTAAAGCATGCATCTTTAAGCATGCTTCCTAAAGCATGCTTCTTAAATCATGCTTCTTAAAACATAAACTGTAGGATATTCTTCTGAAATCATGCTTCTTAAAGTAAGATGCTTTTAGAAGCATTCCTCTTCATTCATGAATATTAAAGCATGCATCTTACATCATGCTTTTTTAAGAATTCAAAGAAGGAATTCTTTGAAAAGCATGCATCTTAAAGCATGCTTCCAAACGCATGCACCTTAAGGCATGCTTCTAGAACCATGCATCTGAAAACAACGCCTCTTAAAGAATGCTTCTTAAAGCATGCAATGTAAGGCATGCTTCTAAAATCATGCATCTCAAAGCATGCCTCTTAAACAATGCATCTTAAAGAATGAAATTTAAGGCATGCATCGTACAGCATCCATCTTGAAGCATGCTTCTTAAAGCATGCAATTGAAGGCATGCTTCGTAAAGCATGCATCTTAAAGCATTCTTCATAAAGAATGCATATTAATTCATGAATCTTAAAGCATGCTTATTTAATCATTCCTTTTGAGGAATTCATCTTAAAGCATGCTTATTTAAGCATGCTTCTCAAATCATGCTTCTTTAATCAGGCCTCTTAAAGCATGCACTGAAAGGTATGCTTCTTAAGGTATGCTTGTTAGAGAAGCATAGTCTCAAGTCATGCCTCTTTAAGCACGCATCTTAAAGCATGCATGTTCAAACATGCCTCTTAAATCATGCATATCAATTCATGCCTCTTAAATCATGCATCTTAAAGCATAAATCTTTAAGCATGTCTCTTAATGCATGCATTGTAAGGCATTCTTCTAAAAGCATGCTTCTTCAAGAAGCATGCTTCTCAAAGCATGCCTCCTAAAGCATACATCTGAAAGCATGCATCCTAAAGCATGCCTCTTAAATCATGCATGTTAAAGAATTCCTGTCAAATCATTCATCTTAATTCTTGCATCTTAAATCATGTCTCTTTAATCATGAATTTTGAGGAATGCTGCTAAAAGCATGCTTCTTAGAGAAGAATGCTTCTAAAAGCATGCCTCTGAAAGCATTCATCTTAAACTGTGCATCTTAAAATGTGCTTCTTAAAGCACTCTTCTAAAACAATTCCTCTTAAATCATGAATTTCAATGCATGCTTCTAGAAGCATGCTTCCTAAATCATGATTCTCAAGGCATGCTTCTTTCATCATGTCTCTTAAAGCATGCATTTTAAAGCATGCTTCTCGAAGCATGCTTCTTAAGTCTTTCATCTGAAAGCATGCATCTTAAAGCATGCTTCTCAAAGCATGCCTCTTAAAGCATTGTTCTTAAAGCATGCCTCTTGAAGAATAATTCTTAGAGTATGCTTGTTAAAGCATGCTAAACCAACATGATCACAAACTAAAAACCATCCTCACATGGGTGAGTTCAGGTCTTCGTACGTCTGTGCTTGGTGGGAAAAGTAGAGTGCACTGTCGGTGGCAGGCGTTGGTGTGGAATGTCGGAAAGATCGGCCACCTACATAAGGCGGCCTTTAAGCACGGTTATGATTATTGATACGAGTACTTATGTCTACATTGACAATCAAACCTGGTGATTTGTGTTGCATCAACTAATGAAACAAGTACCTCAGATTGCATCAATTTTCAAAACGGGTATGTCTGCTTGCATCAACCAAACAACACAGGCAGCGTATGCGGTGCGATCACATGTACGACACATTTATGACAGGTCAGCATCATCTGATCTGACTGGTTTATTGCTAGTCACGATTTACACGTAAATCCTAGCCGTACTGATTGGATGCATCGAGCGGCCAGCAGGCCGCTTGATGCATCCATATCAATTGTCGAGCATTTTGGGCGTTATCTTCTATTCATGTTCACATGGACACACTTGACCCGCAAAAAATGATGACATAAGCTCGACGCAATACACAGACATAGAGGATTTGATATCAGTCGCCTACAAAATGCGACCCGTAAGCATGGTTTTGATTATTGATACAAGTACTTGTGTCTACATTGACCATCAAACCTGGTGCTTTGTGTTGCATCCACTAACAAAACAAGTTGTTCAGATTGCATCGATAATCAAAACGGGTATGCTTGCTTACGTCGACCAAATGACACAGGCAGCACATGATGTGCAACCACACATACGACGCATTTATGACAGGTCAACAACGGGTATCTAACTTGTTTATCGCTGGTCATGATTTATACATAGATCCTAGTCAAACTGATTGGATGCATCAAGCGGCCAGCAGGCCGCCCGATGTGTTCATATGAAATGTCCAGCTCCTTGGGCGTTATCCTTTATTCATGTTAATGCGGACACAATTCACCAAAACAACTGATGACACGTGCTCGACGCAGAACACGGAGGAGGAGGAAGAGTATCGGCCGCCAACATAAAGCGGCCCGTAAGCAGGGTTGCGATTATTGAGACGAGTACTTGTGTCTCCAAAGACCATCAAACCTGGTGCTTTGTGTTGCATCGACTAACAAAACAAGTAGTTCATTGTGCATTGATCATCAAAACGGGTATTTCTTGTTACATAGCATACTTTGATACGACGGCCGCGGCTGGGATGGCAAAAGAACGTTTATTCCGCCCTCCAACTCAAGCTTGGTGCAAAACACCTAGTAATCAGCATCGATGGTTCTGACCATCAAAACTACTACCATTGCTTGTACTGACCGTCAAACTGGGTACATGTGCCAAGGAGACACCAGCCGCACGCCAATCCTGTCCTCGGGTCCTTGGACGTTAGCAGCAGCAGCACCAACAACCATTTGCTGATGGCACAGAAGAAACAACCATAGCTGCTCAGGCAGCGGCGACTGTTGCCGATGCCTCCTCGGAAAAAGCACTCAACAGCTTCCTCAAGTGTCAGTGCCGCCAGCAACAACATCAACAGTAGTAGTGGCGGCAGCAGACACTACGGCAGGATACTCATCAAAAGTATCCCTTCCCTTATGACAACCATATTCATCGCAACCGTGGGCGTGGAGGCCATTAGCCCAACTCTCGCACTTGCCGTGAGGTGGAGTACAGAGCACACCCATTTAGTCCGATGCCTGATGTGCCAAGGCGTTTTCCCGTAGATGTCAACCTTCACCGTACAAATGCAAGCAGCCTCAATGTGTAGTGTCACCTCTGTCAGCGGTTTGAAAATAATCTCACAGCTCCCAAAATTGTCTATGATGCTGAGTGGAAGCGCTTTCCACCGCCGTCTCATCGCTGCGGCAGGTGGAACCATGACAAAGACGATGTTCACAGTGCAATTGGTTGGGGTGGTATGTGGATCTGCGTCGGCAGGGATTGCAATGGGAGACACTCAACTACCAAGAGGTAGCACAATGGCCCAGGGAGATTTGCAAGCAAAGCGAGGGGAAATGTAATACTACTGTCAACGATACATTCTAACCCTAAAGCCTCACCAGCGAGCCATCACCAATAGTTTTCGTATCGTAACTGTCTCTTCTTACTCGTGTCTTCCAGGTGCATTTTCACTTCTCTCAACGTGCACGAGTTTGAGGGACTGTTCAACTGTGATACGACGCTTGACAAGTAGACATATAAGGAGGGAAACAACATCTGCCCGTACTGTCAGCTGAACATCCATCGCAAAAATGTCCGTGCTGTTTTCCCAAGCCAAGCCACAGTTGCCACATTAGGCGACAAACTGATATGCGAGGAGCACAATCTGTGGCACAGTATCCAGAACGAGGCCAAGGCCGGGGTTGGGGGGGGGGGGGCAAAACAGCAACATTGAAGATGATGCAGACCAACGTTCAGCCCCAGGGAGTACTCCGCACCGGTCTGCGGGGGACAAGGCTGTTAGCAGCTGGAGGACTCATGATCCTCGGGAAAGAACAATGAGCCTCCTATTGTAAGTTTTTTTCCCCAAAAAAACCGGGTACAGTCTCATGTGGACTCAAATGAACAGCATGATGTGCCAATCTCATTCTTACACATGTGGATGTGGCCTTCATGTAACCTTCATGTAGGCGCGGCATCTTCCGCGGTAGCCCCAAGTCAACGGTCTGCTAAACAACGTCTTCAAAGAACGGCACCTTTGGCTAGGAAGGCAGGAAACCATCGACCCTAGGAAGCCACCAATGCAACGAAGCCTATGGATCAGGGAGTACCAGGATGAGCTTGCTGAAGAGGTGGCGGGCCATTTTGTGCACCACAGGAGATCATACTGCCTTACTTCCAGATTTTGACTATATCTTAGAACTTGTGCTCATTTCATGCCTGCTTGTGCCAAGACATCCCTTGCGGTTTGTGCCACCTGTGCACGCCTGGTTGTACTAGGCCAGCTTTGCCTCGTGCACATGCCGTCAATTTAAGACGGAGCATTATTGTGTTTACATGAATTGGGCATGCGCCAACCTAGAGATCCCTCCTAGCAATGTGTGTCTTGACGCCAAACATGTCGTGGATGTTACTATATCAAAGAACCCCATGCTTCTCAATCCTTGACATGGCAGCCTTGCACAAGGGTCTTCGTGTTTTGGATTGGTCTGTGAATAAGGGTGACATCAAAGGGTAGTTGTGATGCTCATGTGGCAATGGTGCAGGATCTTGCGAAAGGCACCAAGGGATTGTGCACATCCAGCGGTTCATCCCATATGGCACAAGCAGTATCAAAGCATCCATTCTACAGAATGTTATACGCCACTGCACGGTGTGTTTTGAATGTGCGCCTAGCAATGTGTCTCCATGTATTTAAGACGGCCACGAGAAAGTGGACTGGCTGGTGTAAAGGATGAAGGACGTGCAATCTTTTTGAACACTTGACATGCACACCAGTTTCCATCCATGCCGGCCACAGGAAGGAGGTCCTGCTGTTGCATTGGTGACCAAAGCCTTTTCCCCTGGATTCTACTTGGCGGCACCTACCCCTCAGGCGCAATGTCCATGTGAATGTTTGAGCGAATGGATTAAGGTACTGTTCCACAAAAAAACTATTTGCATTATTGGATGGAGACATACATCTACATGCATGGGGGAAGGCTTCACCACTATTTTGACTCATCATGCAGTGCCCAGGGGAGCTCAAAGTCTAGGAATTGAACCATCCAGCCACAATGGTGAGTGATTTGTTTTGTGCACAATACCCATTCATCATTTTCAACCCCTAATGGATTTGAACATCATCTGCTCATCTCAGTGTAACCTCCAAATGTTTCTTGCACAATTGCAGATACCTGTCCGATTTTACAAAGCAACATGCGACTGCACACTCTTTCTAGACAGAAAGGAAGACAGACTATTCATCTACTCAAACACCAAAGCGATCACGCATTCTGCAATGCTCAAGGTCTTGTCCCATGCCTGCAATGGCAAGTCCCTCGGTGAAATCTCCTCGGCAACCATCTTCTTCCAAAAACTGACAAAACCCGTAGGATTTGTTCATGGCACGACCCTTTCAAAGGCATTGCAGAAGTTTGTGAGGTTGATGCACGTGGAAGGGCTAGGAATTTGTTGCTCTGCATGTGGCCCATATCCAAGAATCTTGGTGTGTGATGAAACAGCCCTTATAAATCGCAACGGTCCCGTACCTGAAGGTATTGTTTACTCCCAACTGGGATCAACCCACAAAGTGGGCAGGAAAAAAAATGACCAAACGACTTGTAACGAATTTGGAGGCAAGGAAATGGTTGGGACGTGCTGCATTGCGCTGACTGGAAAATGACTTCTTTACCTGGGCCAACCTAAAAGAGCTCTTGCAGAGATTGGAAGTGTGTGGTGCTAGCGACGTTGCTGCAATTATGCAGAGTGTTGTGGTGGAGAGACCAATCTCTTCTACAGCTCCTAAAGTAGCACCAACGGTAAGAAAAATAGTACCACTCTAAAGTGCCACACAATACACATGACGGGTGGACGACAAGGACTAGAATTACAGCCATTCTTTGTAATGCAGTGCCTGGTGATCCATGAGGACTGAAAACACCTGATTAACATTTTGGGGCGTGGGGCACCGAAATGTCCCTCATAGCACCTGACGTGGATATGCAGCTCATTGTTTTCTTGGAGTTCATACACGTCATGGACATAGAACGCTGGCAGCAGCAGACAGATGCAATGCCTATTGCATCTGCCATTGAATTGTACATGAGGCCCATTGTCACCATGAACTTGAGGAGCATGAGACCTGAATTGTGGCAAGAAGAAAAGAATGCGGTGCACCCTGGGCTCCTAAGAATTCTGGCAAAACTTTAGCACACCTAGGAGCGCCATGTCGATGTAAGTCACTTTTTTGTCTCAAAAAACAGTCAATTTATGTCCACCTCACTAGTTGTACGTCACCTTGTTGTTATCTACCCTTTGCAGGTTGCTCGACCATTTTTACCCTTCATTTCTCAAGCGGATGTTCCTACCGCGTGCTATCCACATTGGCCTGTCCAGCACTTGTAATCGCATAATGATGGACTTGAGACCAATGATAGGAGAAGCATCCATGCATCAGCGGGTGAAAAATGTGCCAGTGAGAGATCTAGGGGGAGAAACAGGATGGTAACTTCTGGGATATTCACAGTTGTCTGTTAGGATCTTGTAGTTTACGAACTCCACATCATGTTCAAAGGGGAGTCACCAAAGGACATGATCACCACCCTCTTGACAAGGTTCCCCCCAGATAAGTTGTTCCCAAAGTTCCCTACTTTGTCTTCTTTGACAACGCTTATAAACTCTATACATACACCCTTGGATGGGAGCCCTGGCTTCTTACAAGGATCCGTTGCCTCTGTGATTGGTTCCACTTTGGATACAAGGATTCTGGCAAGCACACAGGCTCTACAGGCTTCAGTCCAGACATGTACTGCAGCCTTCGAGGTAAGATCATTTCTCATGTTCACCGATGTGGACGTAACCAATAAAAAAGGAACATTCACAAAAACACATTCATGTTATTGTGCAGGTGGCAACACATGGGCCAACAAGCAAGTCTACCGCTTCATCCGCCGCTTTATGGCGCACAGCTCCACATACACCACCAACAACCTTATGCACATGTGTCACATAGTCTTTGCATGGTGGAATTCGCGGAAGAACAATGAGAGCGTAATATTGCAAATTGCAGCACCAGAGGATGACGTCATCACTGGTGGCGATGGTGGTGACAACCCTGAAGAGTATGAAGAGGATACATAATTTGTATTTTTCATGGTTGAACCAGCGTTTGTGTACTTGCATTCTGGTGATATTGGCTATATACTTGAACTCTTTTGGGTATGGATGCATTGTGGAAATCAGATTTGTGAAAACACACTCTTACTGGCTTTAACTGGCGTTCTTTTCTTCTTTGTCATCATAGTTTCCCTCCTAAAGCATATACATACGTGGTGTAGTGGTGATCGCCAATATAAAGTTTTATTGCACGTTTATGATTTCAGATCTGTTACCGCGCATGTATCTACTCATTTCTAGGTTGGCGCCCGTGGATTATGTCTTCACTGTACATAAAATGATGTTGCCTGATGCAATTGCACAACATCATCAAATGCAAGCATCTCCTTTTTTATTTTCTTCATTGATCTGCAATTTACTATGATACCATGGCAGATGACTTGTATACATGTTTTGCGTTGTTGCCACGTGCCACCATCTCCCAAACATTAGCCACAGGTTTTGACTTTGCCTAAGTTGTTACAACATAAAGAATTGCATTACACAAGCGTACTGAATCTTACCTTCAAACAAACTAATCATTTTTATTTGCCCATGGTGGATGTCACTATGTGATATGTGTGTGGTGGTTGATGCTGTGGAACAAGAGTGGTTCATCAGTAGAAACGACCATACTATTCTTCCTCATCAGTGGATGGAGGAGTGCGAGGTAATTCCTCTATTTCCCGTATTTCTGCACCTTCTTCAACTTTCCTACAGTCTCTGATGAAAAGTTGCAGTTGGAGGTGTCAATCTTGCTTAAACAGACCGTATGGAGGAGGATCCAGGGGAGCCGGACTTGGTAGTGGGGGATGTGCTCCTCTTTGGGTGCAGTAGTCTTTGATTGCTTGCATAGCCCGGGGAAGAGGTTGATCACGGTGTGCTTCGATGATGTGGTGGAATTCGACATCGGTGGTAAACTAGGGAAGGCCTCACAGCTGGGTTTGGGCTTCTTCATATTCGCTTGGAGCATGGACCAACCTGCGGGCTTCCCTGCTTCCTCTTTTTTTAAGGACATCAAGGAGGTTGAATCCATGGATGTTAACATAGTAGGCTTCTCGTCAAAGCTATCTTTGGCACCTTGGGTAGTTTTGACTGCCGTTGGCATTGATTCTCAGCCAGTCAATGTTGTGCTCGAGGGAGTCGACTTTGTTGAAAATGGCAATGGATTGTCGTTAAGCTTCCATAAAGGAGGAAGTGTTGTTGTAGAGAGTGGAATGCAGTGCCACTAAGCCACACACCAAAGAAGCTCTGTCACAGCTATGCTTTTGTTTCCAGGGGAGGCTGCGGTGTCATGAAGCAAACAGAAGGATCAAATTGTGCCAATTTTGACCTTCCTCTTGACGCAGATTTCCTCCTATTAGCATCTGTAGCTGGATACATAGTATCTCCTGGTTGATCGGAGAGGCCTATTCCACATGCGCCCTGAAAAAGAGACCATTATCGTCATGCGGCCTCAAGACGTTTTTGTTTGTGGAAAGGACATGTGTTCCCCTCATTCGTGCATCAATGTCGCTCTCCTGATGAAGCAGTTCCGGCAACATTATGAGGTGACCCGTTCCGGATGTTCAAAAGCGCTGTCCACCTAGCTCAAAATGCCTTGATGTAGGCCAGTGGTATCTTGTCTAGTTCTTTTTCTCAAGAGGATGCGCAAATTGAAGGGTTAGATAATGATGCATCTCCCAAGATATGGCGGATCATTCTTTAGAGATGCTAATTTTTGCCTTCTGCATGAAAGTATTTGAATATTGGTTTGGTGATCATGGTTCAATCACTTTCTTTTTAGGAGAAGGTGTTCCTCAAAGGTGTGGATTCTCTTTGTGGTGGATACAGCTTTCGTACTAGCGGCAAAGCAAGAGGTGGAGGCAGTTTGCTTGGTAGGAGTGCTTGTGGTATGTACCCATGATTACGGCTGTGTGTTTGTGTGAGAGGTTCTAATCGTGCACATTGTTCCTCAATATCCGCCACAATGATTGGGATGATCAAACCTCCCATGGTGATGATGTCATGGAATGCTAGGTCCATTGTGGTGAAGAGGAGAGCTTAAGTTTGAAGAAGGGCATGTTCGTAATCTGGCTTTTAGTTTGAGTTCTTTCGGGCTCCTAAAACCACCTAATCAGTGGTTTGCACACCCACCCCTTATTGGCTTGCTCGCGACCCCTATATCCTTCATTGAATCAGTCATGTCACTTATTGTGTCTACTTCCATGTGTTCGATCGTTAGACGACATGTGCTTGAGGTCAAGAACGGCAATATCATTTGGTGATATATGGACAAGTCACGTTTCAGATCACGTCGATGTACGTGGTGCTATGTCTGTCTCATCCGTGGTTAGTTTAGAAGCAAAAAGCAGCCGTGGAAAGTCCTTGGTAGAACAGAGGATGGTGCTCGATTTGTAATCTGTGTTCCATACCTATAGCGCGCGTTGCGCTGAGCACAACACTCTTATCTTGCAACTTCTTCCGGAACTTGCCTGAGAGAAGGTTGGTTCGAGCCTCACTACAAGCTCAAAATGGGAAAAAAAAATGTCGAGATCCTGAAAGGTGCTTGGCTGGAATACTCTAACCATAGTATGCCTCCCAAGGTGGGTGTGATGCATATGATACTTCAAGTACTGAAGCACGATGCCAAAATGTATGCCGCTTCCCGTTTCATAATGTCAACATCGTTACGCAATGTGCATTCGTGTTCGATTGACATGCCCCACAGAATGATATCTCGCTTTGCACATCAATGTCCATCTTCGATCTCGCTGGTTCGTTGTAGACCGAGTGACGTTACCGTGTCTTGTGTTGTCACAGCGTACGCGATGTTGGCCCTGGTTTTTTCCGTTTTTTGTGACGGGTGAATTTGTGCTCCAGTCAATCTTTGCAATAGGAAATGAATGCATTTCTCTGTTGTCATACTGACGAAGTGTCGAAGTTTGTTGTTCTTTCACACTCTGGTTGCTGATGTCGTGAGAACCCAAAAATTTGCCGTTTTTATCTGGGTCCTTACTAGATACGAATCTTTGTTTGCTTTGGCCACAGTGAGATTCAACGATCCGGAATCTTGCTGAGGTCGTGCCGAACCCTCCATGCCGGCCTTGCAAGCTCCTCAGGTAGGGGGTTACAGTGGTTTTGAAGCGGAGCAAAGTACACGCCAGGTAATGATAACGTTTATGTTGCAGGCTCATGTCTCGTTTGAAGCATGGCTTCAGCCGCCATTAATTGGGTCTTCGACCACAAGTTGTGTGCTATAGTGGGTGCGGTTTGGTCATACGATCTAATTCTGTATACTTTCAACACTACGTCGGCCGTATCGGTTTTTTGTTTTAAGTCGTCACGCGGGAGTCCACGTAAAACGCGGCAGACAATAGAGCAAGCACGGGATAAAATTGCGTCTTACAAAATAGACAATTGCAAACCTTACAGAATCTTTGCATATCTTTCCGATCGACGAAAATCAAAGGCTGTGAGACCGAATGCGATCACCGTGAGCTATTTCAGATTCGTCGCAACTAATAGTTACATTGGATCTGCTAGACAAACCAGTTCAAACTACATCTGATTTCCGCTCATCATTGGCATCTGAAACCCAGAAACATGGGATATTTCAATTTGATTGTCCATGTATCCGTTAGCCTGGTCATCATATTCACGCCGTCTTGCGCTTTTCAGGACGGCGTGCCGTATTTCAAATTTCTTGCTTTATCCTGCGCACCCCTCTGCACCCCTCGCCGTGCCGTGTACGGAAGGTCCTCGTTTTCCTCTTCTTTTCCCTCCGTCACGCAGGTCTTGTCTCTTTTCATATTTTTCAGTCCTTTCAGGACGCGTTGCGGTTACAGGGCGACCCCATCATGTCATGGACCGACACACCGTCTCCTTGGCTCCCCTCTGGAAGTAAGATGGGCAAGTGCTCCGTCATCTGCTTACTCCTGATTCGTCGCCGCATGAGTCTTCGGCGCACATACATATGTTGAAGAGTTGTGTTCTCCGGATTCAGTTGTTGCCCGAGCCTGCCTGGCTTTCCATCTAGCAGTTCTCTTCACTGCGCCTTTGCCGGACCCTGGCTAACTTGCTCTCCATCTAGCAGCAGTCATTTGTACTCCCCGGGCTCTTGCCCTCACTGGCCCCCATGGATCCGCGACTGCATCTTCAATACTCCGGAGGGCTGTTCCGATTTCTGCTGCTGGTTATGCTGCTGTCGGGGGCCCATTCAGCCGTCGGGCAGGTCACATGGAGCGGCGTCTACGGAACATGGCCGACCTCTGAGCCCCGAGGGATGTCGCTCACGAACCTGTGTGCGGCGGAGCACTATGTCACGTCCGTCGCAGTGGTGCGCCTGCGCCAGGGCAATGGATGGGCTGGCGGCGAGACATGGGTGGGCACGCTATCCATGACCTGCTCGGATGGGGAGGTGCTCTCTTTGGATGCGCAGCCTTCGCGCCCTGCAGCACCTCATGACATCCTCACTGTTTCCAACTCGCTGGATGCCACCTCCGCCAAGTGGCCCGGCTTTGCCTCCATCCCT
>SZWC01024208.1:23585-35289 GCA_023375785.1 Penium margaritaceum
GGAGGGATTGGTGATACTCACTGGGGAGGTTTGTGCAGGGTTTATAGGGATTTCAAGACTCCCCATTTGTTAAAATGAACCTGCCAAGCCTTTCTACCTCCAGGCCTGGCAGGTGAAAGCAAAGAAATCAAACCCCAATCTCCTTGTGTTTATTGGGAGATGGGTTTCTTTGAGGTTTAATGATTCAAAAAAATGGTTTCACTTCAAAACTGATGTGTTCATCTTCTTTTTCCCTAAGGTGGCGGGCAGAATTTCAAACTCCTCCTGGCAATGGAGGGAATCAATGGCACATTGAAGCAAAGGTCAGACAGCGTAACAGGGCCAAGGGGCCACGGCCGCGGTAGCTCAACAGGTGTGACACTGCCCAGCGCCGGGTCCAGTCTGCCACGCCACAAGCCGAAGTCGCGGAGCACATGACACTGCTGCCGTATCCCAGCAACGGACAGCCGCTGCGCGAACAAGGACACCACCCGTGCCGACCACCCCGGCTGGTCAGCCTCGCTGCGCCTGCCCCGAACCTTCTCGAGGCACAACGCCGCCAAGTGCCGGATGAAGTGCCAAGAATCCGGGCCAAGACCGCCGAAGGTCTCCCAAGCCACCGTGCGCAGCCGGTACCCCGGCAGCTGCACAAGGGCGGCCTTATAGTGCTTCTCCTTTGCGGACTCCGCCGCTGAAAGAGCCTGCCCCCCCTCCTTCACCTTGTCCGACTGGGCGTCCACCGTGGTAACGTCCACCACCCACGCCGTGCCCTGGGCCGAGTCGAACACAAGGACATCTGGCCGTAACCCCCCCCGGCAGCAAGCCCTCCGGCTCCACCATCGCACGGAGGGAATGCTCATGGCAAATCTCCGCCAACTCGTCCCGAATGGCATGGTGGACGCGAATAATCGGCCTAGACCCTGCACGGCGCGTGACATCCACCGGAAGGAGCCCATGACCGCCAAGGATAGAGAGATATCCCAGTTGCAAACCCAGCCAAAGCTGGGCGTGGAGCCGAAAGTCGGCCGGGGCCAAGTAGAGACGATCACGAGGGCCTGCAGGGCTGGCTTGAAGCCAGAGAGCTGCTCCGCGGGACCCCACCGCCCAGCACCTCCGCACCATAGCCTCACACGCCTCCGGGAACAGCGCAGCCCCGACCATCTCCACCTCCTCCAACAACAGACATAAGTGCATCATGTCGGCAGGTCGTGTACAAGATACCAATTTTGAAGTGCATGCTATGGTTTTCCAAAAATCCCCTGGAATGGGGTGTTGTTGGATGATTCCAACATGCTTTTTATTAGCCTTCTTCTAAAGACATAGGTTGCATATCATGCAATACTTACAGACATCAATTCACTCCATCCTTGCCACCAATACTAGTCCGAGAGTGCTTGTCTCATCTTTCACGGTCCCACATGCCCTGCCACTGGCAGATTGTGGAACTGAGAGATGATCATTGCTTTACGTGC
Organism: Penium margaritaceum; assembly: GCA_023375785.1. Lineage (NCBI taxonomy): Eukaryota > Viridiplantae > Streptophyta > Zygnematophyceae > Desmidiales > Peniaceae > Penium > Penium margaritaceum. The sequence goes on from SZWC01024208.1 coordinate 25,037, forward strand.
CAGTAGACTCCTGTGACTTCCACCAATCCATTACTTTTGAAATTATGATATTTTAAAATCCAATAATCCACACGGTATCCTATTTGGATCCTGTTCACAAAGCCGTTGCAGTAGATTATGTCTTGAGGTAGTTGTAGCAAAGGTCTGGGATGAACCTCTGCCTTTTTTGCCTCAGATTCAATGGTCAGAAACACCCATTCCTTCAGTGGTTTCTTCCATCCCTACAATATGTCCGTGTTGTGGACCGGCTACATTGATGCGCCTTCGCCAGTACTCTCTGCAGGCAACAGTTGGCATAGCTACTTGCTCCAATGCGTCTGTTATCTTGACAGGTTTTTCTACGTTTGAACATGCCAACGGGTTGTGGTTGGTCATGAATGTCATGCCTCCATCTGCACCCTCAATCAAACAATATCATTTTGAATTTGTGTACCACAGCAAGTAGTTTTTGGTCAACAACCATGTATCGAATTTCAACAGGAGTGATATTTTGGGTCTGAAACACAGCTTTGTGCCCATTCTACATAATGATAGCTCTAAGAACTACCACTGCCATATCACATTACACCTCCCAAGGTTGCAATGGATCCGGAAGAGTTAAAGAAGACGTTGGAGACAGAAGTTCGTTGAATTTGAGAAGCCCATACTTGCAATCAGGTGTCGACTCCTAGGACGTGCCTTTCAGACTGAGCCTGGTTAGTGGTGCCACCTGTTGAAAAGTTTCCCCTCCGCATGCCCAAGTGCGGCGCCGGAAGGCGCCGACGAGCCACCAGAGAAGAGGAACATCCTTGCAGTTGGATCTGGTGGCTCAAGGATTGCTGGGATCCTAAAATGGATGATTTCCCCTGAAATTGGATGACTCGTTGAATCCGGTGGAAGTTGTTTCACCAGAATCGGACAAGTATCGAGGGAGATATGAGCTTCCATCATTGGGGTGTGCATGGCCGCTCTGGGAGCTGGCTACAACTTGACTTCCGGTGAATAATCGACCGGACCGAGTAAAGTTCCATCTAGAGATTTAGCTCCGGAAGGTCTGCCGGGGCGTCCGGTGGATAATCCACCGGATCCTGTAGTGCAGGTTGTTACTGAGGGACTTAGCCAAAATCCTGGCTCAGCATCTGAAATTCAGTAATACATTTTGTTCCTTAGGGACTTGGTCAAAAATTTGACTACAGGTCCATGGACAGGTTTCAAACCTTGTCACACCCCATCACCAAACTCAACCCAAAAGAGGGGGAGGTACGTCAAAATAGTGCAGGGGACCTGTATACCACGTGCAATGGGATCTGCGCCTTGGGAAAGGCGCTTCGCACGTGAAGGAAGGCGCCACGGTGTGTTCGCACCATGGAGGCGTTAGGCGTTTTTGTGGTGGGTGGGACCTGCGCTTGGCGTAATTTTGGCTACGCTTGGCCAAATTGTGCTCAGTTTGGTACGCTGGAGAGCTCATGACTAGCCCAATAAATGTTTTGATCATGTCTATGTACAAAAAATAACTCAAAACACCGTTGTTACCTTCACAAACTGACTGTCTCTAAACTCCTGCTCATATAGTGTGAGGCGACCAGAAAGCTTACGCCCAGTCTCAGATTCGCCCAAAACAGAAGACGTGAACTACTAGAGTTGGATCAGACCAACTTCAGGTTATGGGCCCACAGGTCTGAGTGTCTCCAACGCTCACGTCTTCCGCAACGCACGGGATCGTCATCTTGGACGTTGCCGTGAAGCTCCAAGAACCTCTTGGAGTAGAAGCTGCGCCAATGGCGCAGAAGGAGACGGAACACATCCAGAAGTATGCGGGTGGCCCAGGCTTTGGGCTATGGAGGTCGCAATTTGAGCTGCACCTCTTGTATAAGAGGCTGCTGACCGTCATGTTGGGAAAGGATGTGCTCGTAGAGGCAACTGCTACGGACGCGGGGAAGCAGGCCTTCGAAAAGAAGAACACAGAGGCGCTCATGCTCCTGGTGTCTGGGTCAGCCGAGTCGTAGTGGGGCTACTTCCAAGGCTGCAAGCTGGCAGCCAAAACATGGCAAAAATTCTGCGCCACCCACCAATCCAAGTCGGTCGCAAACATAATCTTTACGATGAAGTGACTCCTCACGGTGATAATCAAGGAGGGAGATGATGTTATCTCCTCCATGTAGTAGATTGAGTCACTCGCCTCACAATGCAATGACGTGGGATGGCAGATCGACATGCAACTACAGGCAATGGCCCTCCTCATGGCCCTACCTAACAGTTGTGGTCCACTCATCACCGTCCTTGGAGGATGGTCGGAGGACAAGCTCACCTATGGCGTAGTCCCATAGTACATCCTTAATGAGGCACAACGCCCAAGCTGGAGGGAGTCCTCGTATTCCTCATCAGCCCTCGTCACCGAAACGTTTGGTGGCAAAAGCGGGGGCAGAGGAAGCAGCGGAAAAGGCAGCAACAAGAAGGGCACAAAGAAAGGTGCATGCCGCAATTGTAGTAAGGAGGGCCATTCGGCCCGTGAGTGTCCGGAGTAGGCGAAGGTCGACGGCAAAAACACCAAAGGCAAGGCGCTCCTCAACGCCAACAAGAACCACTTCCTCAAGAAGGCCAAGAGGCGGTGCCTGGATTCCGGGGCCGAGGAGCACACCCAGGACGAGAAGGTGGGGTTCGTCACCTATGAGAATTCCTCCAATTCAATGGTGGTCATGAACAACAAAGTTGAGCGGGCGGCCGGCCAAGGCGACGTGGAGGTGGAAGTCATGGTGGACAAAAAAGGGAGCTGCGCACAATCCGTGATGTATTGCACGTCCCCGGCCTGAATGACATCTTCAGTGTCAGCCTTTTGACGAATAAGGGGTATGAGGTGCTCTTCCGGAGGAAAGGCGCAGTGGTATGCAATGACGGCGGCGGCGAGGTTGTGCTGGAGGCGAAGAGCGAGGGCGGTCTCTACATTGTGGTGAACAAGGTGATCCTTGTGACATTGGATGCAGTAGACTCGTAGGAGCGCTTTGTCAACATGGCCAAGGGAGGGAGTGCTGATCAGGAGCTTTGGCACCGACGGTTGGGGCCTTCGGCGCCTGCAACCGTTAAGGAGATGGCGAAGCGTGACATGGTGTGCGGCCTCGTCATCGACGCGGCAGCAGATGCAGCAGGACATGTAAGGTGCAGGCCTTGCATTTTGGGCAAGACGAGGCGCAAGCCGTTCAACAAGAATTCTAATCACGTGAAGGACGTGTTGGAGGTCGTGCACAATGATGTGTGTGGACCATTCAAAACGTTGTCAAACAGCGGCCTGAGATACTTCATCACCTTCATCGATGACTACAGCAGGAATCTCTTTGTGTACTTCATGAAGCGGAAAGGCGAGGTTCTGGACCGGCTGAAGGAGTACGTCGTAGCGGTGGAGAGGCAGACCGGCCGGAAGGTCAGAGCGCTACGCAGCATCAATGCCGGAGAGTACGTGGGCTGCAGCAGGTGGATGAAGTAGCAGAACATCAAGTGGGAACCCACTACCTCGTACGCGCCACAGTCCAATGGAGTGGCGGAGCGGGCGAACCAGACTCTGCTAAACATGCTGCGGACCATGCTTGTGGATGCGAGGTTGCAGCGACGGTTCCGGACGGAGGCTATGTGTACAGCAAGCTACACCATCAATCTCACCCCAACAGCGGTGCTGAAGGGTAAGAGCGGGTGGAAGACGCCGCAGGAGGTTTGGAGCGGGTGCAAGCCCAATGTGGTGGACCTGAAGGTGTTCGAGTGCAAGGTGCACCCGATGGTGCAGGCGGCCCAAGGACGGGAAAGCAAGTTGGAACCACAAGAGAAGCCGTGCTTTTTCCTTGGCCACGAGAGCACGCAAAAGGCATATCGGCTCTGGGACCCGCGCATGCAAGAGATTATCCGCAGCCGTGACATCGAGTTCGAGATACGAGAAGCCGTGCTCTTTTTTCTCTTCACCTGTCAGGGAATTGTTCTTAAGAAAGCTGTTTTTTTAACAAACAGCGCTGAAAACAGCAAGAAAGCTGATGAGAGAAAAAAGTGACTGTTATCACGAGGTTGCAAGATGCTACAGCCATGGACGTCTGTAACGCGAGTGCTCAAACTTGGCGTCAAACAGGCTTAGGCGAGCTCGGAAAAGTTCGTGTTGAAAAACTGAATGACCGTCCTCCTCGTCGGAGTGGTCTTTTCTTTGCCCGAGTTGTCATGGCACGCCACGCCTTTCGAAGCTACGCTGTTGTTTCTTTACAAAGTTGTTGTTTATTCATCATTCATAAATATTCATGCATTCCTTTAGAAAGAACGGTGGAAACTTCTTGACCGTAAATTTCGTCGAGATGCTTGATTGGATTGAATTGTCACAATTTGCTTCATGCATTTGCGTCAAGTTTGACGCAACCTCATGATGTTGGTCGCGGAATAGTATCCATAGACTGTTGCAATCAGGTAATGATTGTGAAAGTCTGTTTTGAATTTAAAACTTAGGTTTTGTTCCAAACGTTTGTTGTGTTACATTCCTCCCCCTTTGGTTATGAATCATCCTTGATTCGGTCTTTGTGAAGAGGTCGTTTGCACACGACCATCTATCATTGATGATAAAAGCGCCAGTCCATCAGGAGGATTACATCATGATTTGGTACATTTCAGAATTCAGAGATTGTTCAGCTTCCAAAGAAGAAAACAATGGCCACGCTTCCTCCCCTTTTGCATGAAGCGACCACGCAAAAGGTGCCCAGGCATCCCTGTGACATGCTGTTGGGAGTAAGCCAGAGATCAGCCCGAGGGCCAGTGCCGCTATCCTCTCAAGGCGACTCGTGCCAGGGTGGTACCCCCGAGGGCACGCTTGTTCTGACGGGCAGCCAGTTCCTCCCAGTACTTCGCAATTACTACAGTTGGCACTCGCGACTCTGGCTCCCAAGTGTTGTTGTAAGGTCCAAAACCGGCCTAGTGGATGAGGTAATCCTTAAGCACTCGTGCGTTCAAATGACGCTCACGGTGTTGGAGGATGCGGTGCACCTCACCGAAGTGAGGACAACAAGAGGGGGTGGCTGAACAGACCCCTCTATTGTGTAGGGTGCAAGGAGACTCACGTGAAAGGTATCATGGATGTGCATGGCTGGTGGGAGGGCCAACTGATAGGCTACACTTCCCAACTTCTATGTAACCGTGAAGGGTACCAGCCATTTTGGCAACATCTTTCGTGCACCCGGCATTTTCAGCCGTAAATATCATGTGCTTAAAAGCACACGATCTCCGATGGAGAATGTCAATTCACGACGTCTCTGGTCAGCATGGCATCCCGCGAGAGGGTGTCCATGCGCCCGACAAAGGCCTGGACGGAGGGCACCTGATCACCGCCGCCCCCGCACTTCACCATTGAAGCAGGTACCACCGGATGCCGACCGTGGTTGAGGAAGAATGGGGTAAAACCAGTCCATTCGTTGACTGCATTGTTCACGGCAAACTCAGTTGGGGCCAAACAGTCATCCTAGTCCTCCATTGTTGGGGCGATGTACATGCAGAGCATCAGCTTGAGTGTGCGGTTCATGCGCAATGTTTACCCATCCATTTGGGGATGAAATGCCAAGGACATGCTCTGTTGCATTTCAAACCGTTCCTACAATACAAGCCAAAACTGGCTGGCAAAGCATAGATCACGGTTGGAGATGATGCAGATGGGTATGTCGACTTGATGATGTCATCATAGAAAAGCCGCGCAGTCTCTTCCGCTGTGACGCGAGTTGTTGTGGGCATGAAGTGGGCCATTCCTGTTGCCCTGTCCACAACTACTTAGATGGCATCGTGACCTTTCTTGATCTCCAGAAGTCCCATGATGAAGTCCATGGCCACCGACTCCCATGGGTTATCAGGAAGCTGCAGAGGCTGGAGGAGCCCTGCAGGTGCCTTGTTTGAAGTCTTGTTGCGAAGGCACAGGTCACACATCATGCAGTACTTCCTGATGTCACTACTCCACCCTGTCCACAAGTAGTGCTGAGCCAGAGCATGGCCTGGCTTTTGCAATTCGATGTAACCTGAGGAAGGAGGATTATGAAACTCGAACATGATCTGTAGTCGTAAGTTGTTGACATCGGGTACCACCACCTGCATGCCATGCCAGTATAGCTCTGCAGCCTCCACGAGGCCATGGAGTTAAATGTTCTTCGGCTCAGCGAACCAGGAATCCATAGTGTAGCCCATCCGAATGCGATTTTTGAAAGGGTTCAGAGTGACCAATGGTTGTGGGAGTGGACGGAGTGGGCTTGTGTGTAATTTTTTCTCCACCGCGATGGCGGCAAAGTGGTGATTTGTGATCTCATGATTGTTCAACATGAGGCTCATGTGTGTTGGGTTTTGACTCAATGGATCTGCCACGTTAGCCCGCCCTGGTTTGTACTACCAGGTGAATGTGAAGCGACTCAAGTATTCGCTCCACCGCGCCTGTCTTCCTGAAAGGTTTGGTTGCGTCTGGAAGTACATGAGAGGGTTTTGGTCTGTAACCACCGTGATTTGTCCCTTTGAACCTTCGAAATAACAGTGCTATAACTTGAATGCATGCACGCCTGCCAGTGGTTCCTGATCCCCAGTGGTGTACCTGGTCTCTGCATCTAAGAGCTTGCGGCTTCCGTAGGCAACAGGGTGGCCGTCTTCTATGAGCACGGCTCCCAACCCCATAACCGATGCATCACATCGTACCTACCACGGCTTCTTTGGATTCGAGAGTGCAAGTACCGGTGCCAAGATCACAGCCTCAAAAGCCTCTGTGCATTTTGCTGACCAAACCCATGTGCTTGCCTTCCGCGTCAGGGCGGTGAGAGGGCTCACCAACATGGAGTAGCCTCTCATAAACCGCCGTAAGTAATTTGTAACTCCAAGGAAAGAGCGGAGCTGACAAAAGTTCTTGGGTTGAGGCCATTTTTTCACGACCTGCATCTTGCGAGGGTCCACCCGGATCCCCTCGCCACTAATGACGTGGCCAAGGTACTCCGACTCTGGCTGTGCAAACTTGCATTTACTTCTCTTGCCAAAAAATCGGTTCTTGCAAAGAATCTTAAACACCATTCTGCGGTGTTGCTTGTGTTCTTTGTGGTTGTTAGAGAAGATGAGGATGTCGTCAAGATACACTAGGACCGACTTGCCGAGGTGTTCCCAGAAGATGTTCATCACTGCTTGGAATGTTGTAGGTGCATTTGTCGGTCCAAAGCAAAGGACCTGAAACTGATAGTGTTCAAGATGAGTTCTGAATAACGTTTTGGGTACATCCTCCTCCTTGATCCAGAATGCATGGTAGCCCTGAGATAGATCCAGAGACGTGAGGATTTTCACTCCGTGAAGTTGGTAAAATAGGTCCTCGATGCGTGGGAACGGGTTCCGGTTTTTGACAGTGAGTTTGTTCAATGCCCAATATGATATAATGATTCAAATAATATTTAAAAAGAAACCACATAATGCGGTCCTTTATTGCACTTGAAAATGTTCATTTACAATACATGTAGTTTCCATAGAAAAAATGCATGCACAAACAAATGGAAATAGTGGGGAAAAAGTTCGAATGAATCTTTTTTACGTTAAAGTTCTAAAAAATGACATGTAGGTTTTTTTCTAACTTTGATTCACCGGGTTGCCAATTGTGTCTCTTTCATGCTTTACTCCAATGGCGTTTGTAGAAAAATACTCAGTTGGCCGGGTCATGTCCACATTGTGCACGCGCATATTTGATCAGGCGCCAGCTTTTCCCTCCCTTGCGTGCGATCCTCGCGAAGCAGCCGGCATTCACCGTGGCAGTGGCCCGTTTGCACGGGCTCCGGAGCTGTAAATACGTGAGCCACTCAGAAAACGCGGCGCAAGGGCTATGCGAAAGGACAATATTCTCCGAAGACGGGCCCCAAATGAAAAAGACCGCATCTGCGCTGAGACCCGGACTCATGAGCGATGCCACTCGTCGACCCAGGTTTTGGACAGGTGGGGTGCGCCAGGTGTCCAAAAGTCGCAGTATTTTTTGGAACACGTCCAAATGGGACAAGGTGTGTCCAAAGCGGCTTGGACACAGCTCGGATCTGCCATATGTCAGGAAAGTCAGCCGTGAACTCGCTGGTGTTTTCGCCGGAAGCAAGGTGTGTTCTAATGTTACGGGAATGCATTTCTGCACGTACGGAAAAACGCTTGGGGACTGAGGTGGTTTGGTTTGCGCCGCATGCATGTGCGACGTCCTCCAAACCTCGATGGTCGCATAATGTGGTCATCCCATGGGATCTGCGGAGCGTCACTCTCGATTGTGCGACTTCCCATTGTGCACACCAATCGACGGTTGTGCGCATAAGAAAAACTGCACCACACGCCGGAAAGTTGAAGCAAGACCATTTTTCCTAACCGTTGTCGGTCGCATGCAACAGAAGAAAAACTTCTTCACAGTGTCAGCCATTTACTGCCGTTCAATCTGACGCTCGGGCGTGCTGTGGAGGACAAGCGTTATAAGGAGATAAAGGCAAGTCTAGTTTTTTCTGAACTTTTACGTTCATTAATCATTTTTCAAAACATTTGTAAAGAGAGTATGTGGCATATCTATCAAGGATTGCAAAAAAAGCTTTTAGGATGATTCCTGTCGTTCGATTAGGGGAGCCCACGGATGACATGTTTTCCATGTTGACATTATAGAAACATGAACATAAGAGAACGCAAAAAACTTGATATGAGATCATGCGAAATATAAACGGAACATTGTTTGTCACAAAATCAGACCCATAATAACCTACGATAAGACAAGACAACATGATATCCTCTAAAATCAACTAGACTGCTCACAGACTGCACCAAGCTCTTTCTGATAGAATTACTTCCACGAACGTTCCTAAATGGGAGAGGAATTATGACGCTGGATGGTGAGGTTTGACACATAAGCCCGCCATGACAAAGGTATGAGATAAAGATCATTTTATTCTCTTGGCCAAGTTTTCGAGTCCTCTCTACTAACTAGCTGCGATATGACCTCCTAAAAACAACCATGATCGATGCCAAGCGTCAGGATCCTCGAATCAATGGCCACAATGATGTTCAGAAACATTTTATGTCGTATTGAATAATATACAACTCATCGTGAGCTTCAAAACACAAACACTCAGCTGACCTAACCTGACTCGCATCAAGAGACTAGTTGGCAATCCACAATATCAAACTTGAGCACACGCAAAAAACCAATCAGTTGATGAAGACCTCAAACGGAAAAGAAAAAACTTCATCATACGGATTATCCTAGGTGATGGTGAAAGCATCATTCTTGAGTGATGACATTCATTACAATGACTCATGAATCAATGATACAATAAGAATGAAGGCCATTTTGAAGAAGGTTGTAATGGCTAGCACAGACCATGAGACAAAAAAAGGCTATTTTTGATAAGAGCACTTGGGAACTTGGTCAACAAGTTCAATGAACAAAATAAAATCCTTCTTCAAAGTTCCCATTCACCTTGGGTATGTGGAAATTTTGAGATGGATGTATACAGAAAAAGATATAGATAAACGTATAGGTATAAACATGGATATAGATATAGATATAGATATAGATATAGGAGGTGTGGTTAATCACGGTCGTTTTGTACACCTTTAGATGGATGTTAAGGTACCTACGTCAGAAGGTAGTTTCCTAGAAGGCAACGAGTGTTCTAACAGGTTTTTGGCATATAAGACCATTTTAGGTCTGCTAAGAATTTTTAAATGCACCTACTCCACGTACATCTGTTTACGCAACAACTACATCTGCAACCCTGTCCATTTCACACATACGGGCACATTTATGATTATGATATCTTCTCACTCGGATGAGCCCACTCCCTCCCCGGATTGCATATGGCGAGTGTATGAGGGAGTGTATGTGGTGGAAGTCACGAGACGTACACTAGTGTACGTCTCGTAACTTCCGGAAAACTCTCTCATAAGAGTTCATTAGTGTATTTTTTTCGTACCTCCCCACATACACTGCTTCATACACTCGCCTCATACACTTTCCCGTATTGGGAAGGGGGGAAACGGATCCGTCGACATCGCTCGGTCCATCCCCCCTCCCCCCGGATTACATATGGCGAGTGTATGAGGGAGTGTATATGGTGGAAGTCGCGAGACGTACACTAGTGTACGTCTCGCGACTTCCGGAAAACACTCTCACAAGAGTTCATTAGTGTGTTTGTTTTGTACCCCCCCCACATACACCGCCCCATACACTTGCCTCATACACTTTCCCGTATTGGGGGGGATAAGACTGATCCGTCAACATCGCTCGGTCCACCCCCCCCCCC
>SZWC01024210.1:6121-34341 GCA_023375785.1 Penium margaritaceum
TGAACTGAGTAACAAGCTCTACAGAGCTGGGGGGGGGCCTAGAACTTGGAGGGGTCTCCCATTGTTGTTCATTCTTCATTCCTAATCAGTCATTATCAGTTTTCAGCTGCTTTCTGGCGCTAACTCTGGCGCGCGCGTTTCTGAGTAACAAAATCCAGAGCTTCCACACTTAGACTCTAGAGCAGCAGACTGAGGGGGCAGCTGACTTAAGCAACGAGCGTGGAAGCCCACACGCTGCATCAACAACGCTGCTGCCCCAACCTGCTGCATAGTTTCTTTCTTGGTATCAGAGCGAGAGCGTAGCAGCAGCAAAAGAAGACTGGCGAACAGGTGCCAGACAACGCCGGCGGACCCCCATACGCGCCAGTGCAGGGGAAATGCTGCCAGATTTTTTCCGACAACATTGACCCTCCTGGTGGCGGCGTCAGAATTTTTCCCACGGCCACTGGGCCAGGGGAAATGCTGCCGAAATTTTTCGGCAGCACTGACCCCCACGCGTGACGCGAGGAGGTGAGCGGCAGGCGGTGTCTGACGTCTGTGGGCGACGACGCACGCGGCAACGTCACCCAGGTGCATTGACTGGCACCACCAGCAGCAGCAGGCAGAAGCAGCAGCTCGCAGCAGCCCGAAGCAGCAGCAGCTCGCAGCAGCAGCAGAAGCAGCTCGCTGCAGCAGCAGCAGCAGCCCGCAGCAGCAGCAGCTCGTAGCAACAGCAGCAGTAGCGTGCAGCAGCAGCAGCGACATGCAGCAGCAACAGCCCGCAGCAGCAGCCGGCTGCAGCAGCTCATAGCAGCAGCAGGCAGCAGCCGCAGCACGCACCAGTTGCTGCAGCATGCAGTAGTAGCTGCGGGCTACAGCAGCTGCTGCAGTGAGCTACAGCAGCCGACAGCTGCAGCAACAGCAGCAGCAGTAGCGAGCAGCAGCTACCAGCCGCGGCTACTGCTGCCCGCTGCTCGCAGCGAGCGAGCAGCGAGCAGCAGCTCCCTGCTGCGAGCGAGCAGCAGCTCGCTGCTGCTGGGCGAGCAGCAGCCCGCTGCTCGCAGCAGGCAGCGGGCTGCTGTCCGCTGTTGACAAGAAAAAGAAGAAAACAAAAGAGAGAATAAAAAAATCCCCCACCCCCGCAACCCGCTGCAGCAGCCTGCAGCTACAGCAAGCAACTGTTGCAGCACCAGCAACTGCAGCAGCGCTCAGCTGCAGCAACGAGCTGCAGCAGCTCGCTGCTACAGCAGTAGCAGTCACAGCAGCTGCTGCAGCTTGCAGCACGAGCAGCAGCTGCAGCAGCAGTAGCAACAGCAGCAGCAGCAGCAGCTCAGCAGCCACAAACAACAGCACCAGCAGTAGCAGCAGCAGCAGCAACCGCAGCAGCAGCAGCAGCGACAGCAACAGCAGCAGCAGCGGCAGCAACCGCAGCAGCAGCAGCAACAACAACAATAGCATCAGCACCAACAACAGCAGTGGCGGCCCCAACATTTGCCGCTGCTGACGTCAGCATCCCTCTGCTGACGTCACTGCTGACGTCACCAACAGACAAGAAAAAAAAACAAAAGGAGGGGGGGTCGGGGGAGAAAACAGTGGCACTACACACACGTAGTTCTCACTGCTGACGTCAGCCATCCTCGGCTGACGTCACTGCTGATATCAGTAGCACAAAAGAAAAGGAAAGAAAAAACAAAAACACAAAAGGGGACGAGAGGCATCTTTCACCACCATGACTAACAGCCCCTCTGACGTGGGGTCCTCCTCCGTTGGGGGAGGGACCCCTAGCCCCCCTTTCGTGCAACATCTGCAGTAGCTGCAGCAGCAGCAGCAGCTGCAGCAGTAGCAGCAGCAGCAGCAGCAGCAGCCGCAGCAGTTGCAGCAGCAGCAGCGGCGGCAGTAGCCGTAGCAGCAGCAGCAGCAACAGCAGCAGCAGCAGCAACAGCAGCAGCAACAGCACCAGCAGTTGCCCTCTGGCATTGGCAGTGGCATCCCTGACCCACTCGCCGCTCTTCAGCTACAGCTCGCTGCCTTGATGCAGAGGCAGCAGCAGCAGCAGCAGCAACAGCAGCAACTGCAGCAGCATATGTCCTCTGGCATCGGCGGCGGCGTCCCTGACCCCCTCGCCGCTCTTCAGCTACAGCTCAGTGCCTTGACGCAGTAGCTTGCGGCGCTGCAGCCATCAGCTTCCCACACTGCTACCGGTGCGCTGCCACCCTTCATCCCTCCAGGGCATGCCAGCCCAGCTGTGTCCGCTGCCACGCACTACCTAGCGCAGTAGCAAACTCAGCGCCAGCGGCAGACGGTGACCTCCGTCCTTGGCCCCACTCTGGGCGCCGGCCGCAGACAGAAGGACTTTGAGACACCGCCGCCGCCGCTTAAGGCTGGCGAGCAGTTCCGGAGCCGGGAGCTCAGCTTCCGCATCTGGGCGCAAGGGGAGGGCCTATGGGTGTACCACACCCATCCCTATGACTCCACCCAGGCTGACCAGTTGTATGACGCTGGTCGCGCCGTCCGTGCCCTCGTCCCAGTCACCCCTCCGGCTTCCCGCCTGGCACTGGAGCCCTTCCTCGGCGACTTCACCGCTGGCGCCACACCGGACCCTGCATCCACATGGCACATCCTCACTCGGCCTCATCGTCTGTCCAGCGACGCTGAGATCAGCCGTCTGCTCCGAGAGTTCAACTCCCTGCGCATGGGGGAGACCGAGACGGTCACTGCCTACTGGCAGCGGGCGGAGGACATCTTGCGTCGTCTCGGTACAGCTGCTCCACCACCTCTGTCCGCGCTCCTCACCATCAAGCGCGGCGCCACCAGCGCGTACGCGGACGTCTTCGTTCACTACCCCCAGGACGTCCTCTCCACCATGGCGACCCAGGGCACCCTCATGCCCTGGGCATACGAGCTCTTCCTCCGCATTGAGGAAGCTCGCCTGGAGTCAGAACTCCATCGCACGGAGGCTCTCGCCTCCGTGGCCATCGACTCTCCCGCCACAGCCACATCCGCCAGCTCCTCCGCCACCTCCTCCGCCAGCGCTTTGCCGACGACGAAGAAGAAGCGTCGGAGCAAGAAGGGCAAGGGTCAGCAGCAGCAGCAGCAGCAGCAGCCGTCGACCGGGTCTGGCAGTGGTGGCTCTGCCTGCCACAACTGTGGCCAGCCTGGGCACGGGTGGTACACGTGCCCGCTGCCGACGGACAAGGCGCGCATCATTGCCACCATGCGTCGCCAGCGGGAGTGCCGTCTCGCCTCTGCCTCCGTTGTTGTCGCCAGTTCTGACGCCTCGACCTCGTCCAGCAGCTCCACCATCCCGGTCGCCTCGCCAGTCCCGCAGACACCGACTCCGCAGTCGTCGGCGCCCTCGTTCCCTTCGGCGATTCCGTCCTCCTCCTACCCAGGCTCCAGTGCCGTCACACCGCACTCCGTCTCCGCTCCCGGGCCCTCCTCCCGTGAGCGTCAGCTGGAGCAGTTTATCGCGCTCCAACTCGGCCTGCCTCGCCCTCCTCCCCAGGGAAGTGCGAGTTGTGTCACCTCCTGCTCTCCTACCCAGCCCTGCATGACTGAGACTGAGCTGCGGTCGTGCCCCATTTCCTTATCTGTCTCGTCGTCGCCTGTGGCCTCCTCCGCCTCTCTTCTTGATGATGTTGCCTGACTTGACGATTGGCAGTCCCGTTTCGCGCCTCCATCCACCGCGTCCGCGTCCCTCGCCTGCTGCCATGTGACCGTTAGCGATCTAGCGACCCCGGTCTAGGACCCTGCTGAGACCTGGGTCATCGATTCCGGGGCCACACATCACATGACGGCCTCTCGTGAGGCCTTCAGTATGCTCGGTCCTGTCGGCGATGTCTCCGGTGTCCGGATAGGCTCTCGACAGGTGTTGCCTGTCCGTGGTGTTGGCGTCGTTCGTTTTCGTGGTCCTGCCGGTGACGTCTTTCTGACCGATGTCCTCTTCCTCCCTGGTCTCGAGCTCAGCCTCCTGTCCGTGACTGCACTTGACCGCATGAGCATGGATGTTGTGCACTCACGTGGTGTTGGCACTGTGTCGTTGCGTCCGTCTGGTCTTGTCGTTCTGCACGCCACCGCTCGTGGCAACCTGTGGCATGTTCCTCGTCTATCCTCTTCTTCTCCCGTCTCCTCCTCGTCGGCCGCCACAGGCCATGTGCTCGTCACCAGTACGCTTTCTCCTCAGCACACCCGCCTGTTGCACCGCCACCTCTGCCACGTCCACTCTGCCACTGTGGACAGCATCCTTCGCACCCAGCCTGCCTCGGGCCTTGACCCGGAGACTTTCCCTCTCCCGTGTCCCACTGAGTGCATTGACTGCACTCAGGGGAAGATGCACCGGTCCACGTATCCTTTGTCTGCCTCCCGTGCATCTGCCCCTCTCGACCTTGTCCATTCGGATGTCATGGGCCCTCTCCCCACCGAGTCGGTCGGCGAGCATGGTCGCTATGTCCTCACCCTCACGCACGACTACTCTCGCTATCGCTGGGTCTTCTACCTCAGGCAGAAGAGCGATGTCGCCCACGCCATCCAGGACTGGCTTGTCCTCGCAGAGCGTGCGTGTGGCCGCTCCCTTCGCCGCTTTCCCTCCGATCGCGGTGGCGAGTACATGGGTGAGGCCACGACTTTCCTCGCCTCCCGTGGGATCCACCACGACACATCCGCGCCCTACACCCCCGCCCAGAACGGTGTCTCCGAGCGGTGGAACCGGACCATGGCCGACGCCGTCCGCACCATGCGTGTCGAGTCCGGTCTCTCCGAGGGCTTCTACTTTGAAGCCATGGCCTACATGACCTGGTCTGGAACCGGATTCCCCACGGTCCCCTTCCCCGTCAGTCCAAGCTCGCCCCCCGCGGCCGTCCCTGCACCTTCCTTGGTGTCTCGCGCCAGTCCAAGGCCTGGCGCTTCTGGGACCCCTCCCGACACTGCATCGTCGAGTCCTGGGATGCCCTCTTCTTCGAGGACCTGTTTCCTCGCGACCTCATTCGCTCCGGCTCGACTGTGTCTATCCCGTCGCGTGGGGGAGTAGTCAGTCGCGTCCGCTGGTCCCTCCGGGCCAGCTGCCCCAGCCGCGTCCGCTGGTCCCTCCGGGCCAGGTGCCCCAGTCGCGTCCGCCGTTCCCTCCGGGCCAGCTTCCCCGGCTGCGTCCGCTAGTCCCTCTGGGTCCGCTGGTCCCTCCGGGCCAGCCTCCCCAGTCGCGTCCGCTGGTCCCTCCGGGCCAGCTGCCCCAGCCGCGTCCGCTGGTCCCTCCGGGCAAGCTGCCCCAGTCGCGTCTGCCGGTCCCTCCGGGCCGGCAGCCCCCGTCGTGCCCGCTGATCTCTCCGAGCTGACAGCCCTAGTCGTCTCCACAGGCCCATCAGCGCCGCCGCATGCCTTGCCACGCTACACACGTGGCCCCGGCGGCAGCCTCCGACCCAGGCCGTCGGGAAGCGTGCAGACCGTCGCACCGCACTCGGTAGCACCTCGACCCCCCGTGGCTCCACGTGCCTCCTCCACTCCCACGGTCGTGAGTGGGGACCCTGGCACCAAGGCCCTGGGCCTGACCACGTCGGCCATTATTGTAGACTTGCACCCGGGCTCAGCATTGGGCTACGCCATGCTCCATCACGAGCATCGGCACGCTGTCGTGGCTGCCCTGGCGCGCATCCCACCTGGGGCGCGAGAGGCACATGCTCTCTCAGTCCGCTCCACAGCACGCCCGGAGGACCCAGCCACCTTGCGCGAGGCACGAGCCTCTCCTGAGGCCGCACACTAGGACGCTCCCTACGCCGATGAGCTCGCCACTATCCAACAGCACCACGTGTATGACCTCGTCGACCTTCCTCCAGGCCGAAAGGCCATCGGTGCCAAGTGGGTCTTTCGGCGCAAGTGGAAACCCGACAGGTCCTTGGACAAGTACAAGGCCCGCCTCACTGCAAAGGGGTTTTCCTAGGTCCCTGGGGTTGACAATGACCAGATCTTTGCCCCAGTTGGCCGGTTCTCCACCAGCCGGGCGCTCTTCAGCCTAGTCGCCCAATACGGGAGGGAGCTGCATCAGATGGATGTGAGCAACGCTTTTCTCCATGGTTCACTGGAGGGTGAGGAGCTCTACATGGTGCAGCCACCAGGCTTCGACAATGGCACCGGGAGAGTGTGGCGACTGCGTAAGGCCCTCTATGGCCTGAAGCAGTCGCCTCGGTGCTGGAACCAGGAGATCAGCAGCACGCTCCTTCGTGGTGGGCTCCAGCGCAGCACCGCGGACCCTGCACTGTTTGTCAGTCCGCGAGGCCAGACCTTCGCTGCTTGTCTGGTGTACGTCGACGACCTCCTCATTGCGTCGCCAGACACGGCCGCCATCCCACGTGTCAAGGACCTGTTGCACGCCACCTACCAGATGAAGGATCTCGGGTCTGCCCGAGTCTTCCTGGGCATGGAGCTCGAGCATGATCGCTCCCAAGGCATACTCCACGTCCATCAGACTGCTTATGTGCAGACTGTGTCCACTCGCTTCGCCGAGGACCTCCCACTCGTGCCGAGCGCATCCTCACCCATGTCGCCCGATGGCCAGGTGAAGCTGAAGAGTCCTGACCCAACAGTTGTGGGGGAGCAAGTTGACGTGACCACGTACCTTCGAGTCATCGGGTCACTGATGTTCCTGGCGACGACGACGCGTCCAGACATCGCGTTCGCCGTCAACCTCCTGGCCCAGTTTTCTCAGGAGCCGCGTCGCCTCCACCACGAGGCCGCGATCCGAGTACTGCGCTATGTCGTCTCGACTCCTCGGCGAGGTCTCATGTTCCGCCGTCAACCGTCTGTTGTCGCAGTGGGCTACACCGACAGCGACTGGGCCGGTAGTCCTGACGGAAAGAGTCGCACAGGCTGGATCTTTCTGATTGGAGGCACGGTTGTGTCCTGGCGCAGTGGCAAGTAGGGGTGCATTGCATGCAGCACTGCTGAGGCTGAGTACGTAGCTCTTGGGTCAGGCGGGTGTGAGAGTGTGTGGTTGCGTCATTTGTTGTCCGAGTTGCGTCAGTCCGTCCCATCCATCACGTTGCATTGTGACAATGAGAGTGCCATGGCCATCGCCGACAATGACGGCATGNGCTGTTCGCTGGAGCCTCCTCTCTCCGGCGACGCGCTTAGCTCCATCGGCAGGCCTCCTTAGCGGTCGTGCTGCCGGCGGTCATTGACACCGCAGTTGCTGCTTGCATGCGTCCAGCGCGTCCCATCGCGTCTGCATCGTCATGCACTGCCTAGGGTCCCAGTTGCATGTTGCATGGCCCTGTTTGGCAGCATAAACCATCGTGGGCACTATCTGGGTTTAGACTGCCATAACCCCTCGCTACTATTTTTCTAGCAGATTCTGACCACACGGCTGCGTTCGCAGCGTCGGCGTTATGGTATGGTCCAGTTTTCAGGAAAAACGGACGACGCCCGGGTTTTGGGCTGTCGGCTGCCTGGCAGGCCTCACCGAGAAAACCTGCCAGCCTGAACTGAGCTATTTTCTGATTGGCTGATGAACTGAGTAACAAGCTCTACAGAGCTGGGGGGGGCCTATAACTTGGAGGGGTCTCCCATTGTTGTTCATTCTTCATTCCTAATCAGTCATTATCAGTTTTCATCTGCTTTCTGGCGCTAACTCTGGCGCGCGCGTTTCTGAGTAACAAAATCCAGAGCTTCCAGACTTAGACTCTAGAGCAGCAGACTGAGGGGGCAGCTGACTTAAGCAACGAGCGTGGAAGCCCGCACGCTGCATCAACAACGCTGCTGCCCCAACCTGATGCATAGTCTCTTTCTCCCCCCCCCACCCCTCGACGATATCGCGGCCCTCCATCGCGACGGTCACGATGGACGGCATGTCTGATTTCACCATGCTTAAGCAACGACATCCGTCCCTGTTTGAGCATGGTGAATACAACGCTGCGGATTAGGCTTTTTTTGCCGGACACGGGGGGATTAGGCTTATTGTTTTGGCAGAGGGGTGAATGAGGCTTATCGTTCCGCCGGAGGGACGGATGGGGCTTATTGTTTCGATGGAGGGGTATATGAGGCTCAAGGGTGACAAAACAGGGGGTAATTGGTGTTTTCACTGCATCCTCTAATCCCTTTATGTTATGCCGATGAACATACCTGTTTTTTGCTTCGTCGCTCCTGGCCCACATCGCAACTTAGTCGCTTCTGCTTTCTTCCGCGCTCGGAGGGAATTCCTCGGAATACCCCAGAATCCTCGCGCGTTGACGACCATTTTCCAGTCACTTCGAGAACTCGTCGGAACGTAATCTCGACGATCCCCGACAATTCAAGAGTACAGGCGAGGTTCTTTCGAGCATCTTCCACGAGCCCCACGAACCTCAAATTCAATCTCGAAGCCTCCCATCGAACCAACAAGGGACTTCTCGAATCCACAAATCAGAATGCAGCGTCGTGTCACACGAACCGCCGAAAACCCAGAACGGCTCAACCAAGCCTCATTCTCTCGCTCTCGCCAATTGTATATACGTTGTCGAGTTTCAACACTTATAGCAGCAAAGTATACTCTCTACTTCTCAAGAATACCCAAATGACCCCAATCTTTTGAAAAGTGAAAACCTATGTTTCCAATTGCGGACCACTTCACTTTTGCTGGCGTAACACTTGGTATCAGAGCCGATCGACTTGCCCGACTAGCAGCGTCACGGACCGTTGCGTCAATTGAACGATCCGCTAAAGCCAAGGAGGACACGTAGACGCTAGTGAGACGCGAGGGGATCTGTTCTACCTTGTGCATGCGACCTCTGACAAGTCGATGTGGTGCATGTGTCAATTTACACGGACCAATGCAGAACCAGACACTAACCCCTCGGGAAAAGGCTCCGAACACATGTACCTAATTGTTTTGTCTTACAGTGTTATGTAACATACCCCCTTTTGCAATTGACGCTACCTCTCCGAGAAGCTTGTACGACACTTTGTTAGTAATTACACCACAATTTCTGCAACGGGCGAATATACTTTTACCATGTATGTACATGAGTAAAAATTAACAAAGGTGAGCCCATGTTTTAAAGAAAGGAATGGCATACCTGTATGCCATTGCTTTTTTCATCGGTATGGGCACGCCATTAACAGATGTGGTATTCATGGGTATGACACATTTAAAGTTTAGTGCGACGGGTATCCATGTCTACTTCTTGACCCATGGGTATGCCAGCTTAATAGTGCGTGCGGTCTGGGTATCCGAGCTATCACCCATACTAAATGAACAGTATTATTTTCTGTATCATTTCCCAACATCATTCACTCACAAAGTCACATGATGATATAGAAGAGACAATACATTCAGTTTTTTCCTATTAGATTCATGGTTTGGATGTATGAATTAGAAACACTTGTATCTTATAGTTGTCAGAGTTTGTACAGCGGAAGGGGACTACAACAAGGTCTAACAGGCCTTGCTGCTTTGTAGATGATGCTTTCTGAGAGCTCAGCAGATTTTGCATGTACCATCAAACTTTGAAAAATGCACTTGCACGAATTTGATAGTCCAATCTTGATTGATAGTACGTAGTACAGATTACAAAGTACAAATCCAAGTAGCAACTTATCCACAGCTATGTACAGAGAATCCTAACTCCTGACCCACTGATGGGTAATCCCTTGCTTAGGCCATGCCGGCCATCAATGTAGGGGTCTTGGCTCTGCCACCGTCTTGCAGGTAGTCTGGCCTTCAGGTAGTCTGGATGTCCTCCACCCACGCTGGCACGAACGTGCCAGGCTTGCTAGGGGTCTTCAGTCTTCATAGGGCTCTCCAGCGAAGGTCTTGGTCGGAACTCCAGGCCTTGTAGCACAGCGGATGTCAAGCCGCTAAAGGGAGACGCCTTGAGACCGAGGTTGAGGAGGTGCTCTGCTGTGGAGTCATTGATTTCTTATTACTAAGAGTGTCTTGGCCATGGTCTTATGTTCAGTGGCCCCGGGCTTGCTTGTAGGACAAACCACCTCCATAGGAATCGTACATTTGGGAAATGGAGAAGCTTCCTCCCTTAGGACGCTTCCTCTGGCTTAACGGAGAAGGTTCTCCATTTGTTTTCTTCCGTCAGAAGCTTCTCGCGTCAGTCGTTGATGTTGCCAAATGGTCAGATGAGGATTGTCGATCTCCCTCGTCCAAAAACTCGTTCTACAGCGCTCCATGCAACTGATGATATGGAAGCTCCCATGCCATGTGCATGTTGAGGACGATGCAGTAGTTTGCGTCCTCCAACCTTGGAAGCCGTGCGTTGTGTCAGAGCTGGGACCACCTAACCAGCATGCCTGTGCAGCACTATGCAGTACATATTTCCTCTCTCCCTAGGAGTAGGTAACTGGCATGCGCTCCGTTTGTAGCGCATGCGTGCACACTACTTGCATTAGGCTCCTTACACTCCAAGAGCAAGAATGCCAGAAATTGTCTGGTCTGTACAGAAGTAAATTCCCCATTGTTTCATACCCGGGTTTGTACGGCAAAATCCGAATATTCTTGTACAGTCCTCTGATTTCTCTGCCGACTTCACTCCAGTGGAGCGGTAAACCAGTGCAGTAATTGACAACCTCTAACAATAATGAACCTACATATAGAACAAGTTTAAACGTATGAATGTATGTGTTTATCCGCCACTTCCTTTGAGTTTTTCTGTTTTTCTTTAAAACGTTAAAAGTTGTCATAAACAATTACAAGTTGGTACAGTTGTCAGAGAGAAATCTTTAAGTTGAAATCATAAGTATTCTTTTTTAATAGATAACTTTGTCAAATGATCCGTGCATTCCTAATATGGAATGGTTTAACAACTTTGTGTTCACTTCAATATTACTTGGTGAATGATTAAACAAAAGAAAAATCATTTAGGTGTTTCTTGTACATGAAATTTAACTTACATATTAATACATTTTCATAATTGTTTAGGGCCAAATAGCTCGGCTACCCATACAACGCAAAGTCTGACTCTGATTCGCGGGATAACGACAAAAAAATGCTCAAGAGCCCAGTCAAAAATCATGCTTGCTCGCGGCATGTGACGACGAGCAAGCATGAAAAAAAACTACGTGGGACATCGCTCCCATGTGACCATCAGGGGGGAGCGATGACCGCTTTGTTTTTTTTACACACAAACCCCCCAATTCGATTTAGGGTTTTGTATGTTTGGAGCGGCAGGAGGCCACACCAAACATAAAACCCTAAATCAAACATGGGGCTTGCGTGTAAAAGAAAAGAAGCGGTCATTGCTCCATTGCAATCGAGCAAAACTGCCTTTCTCTCGTTTTGGACGATTTCTATCAAAGGCAAACCAATTCTTTTAACGCACAAACCGCAATCAAACCCTGCGTTGAATTGCATTCAAAGTTTTATGGTTTGGCTTCTATGCGGGCTCCTACTGGGCCCTGCGATAGCGAGGCCCAGCAGGCTCCCTTTCAATGCATGGGGAGTCTCGAACTCCGCTCAAACTCTAAACAAACCTCCCCCCGCTAGTGTCACATATCCTTCAACGAAGGGGTTTGTGATGTTAGCGGAGTGCGCCGCATGCCATGCGTCGTCGGCGCATGGCATGTGGTCTCACCATGCATTGTTGCATGTTTTCTTTGTTACTAGGGTGGCAATAGCGGCGACTCATGGGTAAATAGGTTTTTTTCCCCCAGACAACAGGCGAGTCAGTTTTATGTTTCTACTATTCGGGTATCTCAAATAGTAACCCGATTGGTTAATCATCATGAAAGAACCATCTAAGAAAATGGAAGATAATTTGAAACTCTAATGAGTAAAAATAGTTTTCATTTCATGCTCTCTTCATCACTATGTGAATGGAGACAAGATTGTTTATGTTCATGGTTTCCGCTTGGTTGAGTTAATTAACAGTTTCCAAAGTTAAAAAAAAAATAAAAATCGATGGATGGTTCATATCTATCCTATTGAAGAATATGTTTGTGAATTTTTTTTTCAACATTGAATAGTTTTTAACTTGAAAAATACATTAAGGTTTGGTTCATTAATCAATGTCGTGTGTTGTAAATATCACGTTCTTGGAAATTTTTGCGATTCAATCCTTTTTTTTTGCACGATTAAGTAAGGTCAATGACGTGCTTCAAGATCTCATGATGAATGTGAGTTTTAATACTACTGTGAGGATTTTGTTAAAACATTTTCCCACTTAACTTTCATGTTATGTAGAAGATCAATTTTAGCTAGTCTCTTGCTTATCTTGAGAGAATAATCATAATGGAAAATGATGAGGTCAAGAGGATATGGGTTGAAAGATATTTAAAATGATGTTATACATTCTGTTTACTTTGTACCCCATCCATTTCTTATAATGCTGTCATTGAACGTAGGGTTTCACGACGCTATGTTGAACAAATATATAGTTTCCTTCTTCATTTCTAATAACGTCCCGAAAGAAACTCCATCGTTGTCTGAACCTTCAAATGTCAATCATGTTTCATGTGATGTACGCCGTCGGCTGTCGAGGGCTACAAATGGTTCTAGGCGTCGCAAATGAATTTGCTCTGGCACTATGCAGCAGAAATAGGATGCAATGCATTCTGCTTTGTGATGTTAATTTCCGAAGTCCGAGCTGAAGCAATTGACCCCTGTTTTTTAGGTTACGTAGCAACCTATTGTTATCAGTTTGTCTATCTGTTCTTGGA
This sequence comes from Penium margaritaceum, assembly GCA_023375785.1. Classification (NCBI taxonomy): domain Eukaryota; kingdom Viridiplantae; phylum Streptophyta; class Zygnematophyceae; order Desmidiales; family Peniaceae; genus Penium; species Penium margaritaceum. The sequence goes on from SZWC01024210.1 coordinate 18,728, forward strand.
ACGCCTGCCAACCTACCATGTGTGATTGAGACTTTGTGCCTCTGTAGGATACAGGAAACAAACCAAGAATAATTGACCGGTCGATTCTTTTAGACGTGATAATTTTGAGCATCTCACACGCTCCGAACTGGTCAACGAGATAGGCTCATTTGACCGCACATTTCTCTGGACACGAGATGAACGAGTGAGGAACGAATTTGTACATACTCCAAGATAGTTGAAGCTATATACCTGGCTTCAGCTTCCTCTTTATCAGAATATCAAAATGCTCCACCTATGTGCTAAAGAAGTAGGGAATCTAAAAAAACAAATCATACCAATATAAATGTGACACAAAGCATAATGTGTATTGATATTACAACCAGTGGTCATACACAAAGTCACGAATGATCACTCACACAGGATGGTCTAGCCACAAAAACAAAAAAAAAACAAATACTACATGAAATGAATAAGTTTTGTCATTGTTATTCCATTCATACTTATTGGAAGTCATACATGGATGCATGTAAATGTATAGAAACATGAACACATGTATAAATACATTGAATGTGCGGAACTTAGTCCATCAAAATGTATTCATGTGGAAAATCATTCAAACACAATACAGTTAATTTTTTTTAAATCTTCTTTTGAAAATCATGATTCCAAAACATCTCTTTTGGAAATCATCACAATTGGAAGTACTTTGAAAACAAGCCTAACTAAAAAAGAGACTTCAAACCCATAAGGTTGAAATTTTAGGTACGCATTAAATGATGATGTTTTTACATTATTGTTTTACTTTGTTTGTTTTCTTTCACAAGATTTTATGTTCCCTCTTTTTACCACAATTACAATGGTTACTTCATAACCACGTGCACCTTAGTGCAACATTCGAACCTTGTTTGTATCTTGTATTAGACTGTAAGAGGCTTGCCTTATGATTTCCCAGAGTACAGTGCTTTGGTAGACAAACGGGGTGAACAGACTGCTATGCTAGCAAAAGTGAACTGGTTCACAGTAGGAAACGGAGTTGGTCACTTTTCACAAGATTGGGGTCGTTAGGGTATCTGTGAAAAGCGAAAAGTATACGTCATTGATGTAAGTGTCAAAACTTGCCAATGTATGTACAAATGGCAAGAGCGAGAGAATGAGGCTCGGTCGAGTCGTTTTGGGTTTTTGGCGGTTCGTGTGACGCGATGTCGCGTTCTGATTCGTGGATTCGAGAAGCCCCTCGTTGGTTCGACGGGGGGCTTTGAGACTGAATTTGAGGTTTACGAGGCTCTTGGAAGTCCCTCGAAAGAACCTCGCCCATACTCTCCAATTGTCAGGGATCGTCAATAATACTTTCCAATAAGTTATGGTAGTGACCGGAGAAATGGTCGTTAACGCGCGAAGATTTTGGGGTGTTACGAGGAATTCCGTCCAAGCGCAAAAAAGTAGTTGCGACTAAGTCTTGAAGTGGGCCAGGAGTGACGAAGCATAAAATAGGTCACTCGTGGGTTTTGGGACTCGTGTATGCTCATCGGCATAACACTCCCCCCCTTTATCCGTGACTTCCCATTGCGTTACCATCTTGTTGCCTGAGTCGGGCTCAATAGGCGTCGATAAGAGGATCGACATTCGAGAGTTGGCTGTACGGCATCCTGCTATTATGTTTCACATCATAGTTCTTCCATTTAACTAGATACTAATCTACACCTCCTCAACGGTGGTGGTCGAGGATTTCCTTAACCTCGTACTCGTGTTCGCCGTCTCGATCATGGGTGGCGGGGCAGGTGCCACGCGCCCAGGAAAATCTTTCGCCGGATTGACGTAGAGTCGAAGTTTGCTACTGTGCAAGACCAGGTGAATGTGCATGTTTGCGCGTAGTTGATGTTTTGCGACGATTGGAATGCACATCTCCAAACCACAAAGGTTTGTGTATTGGGTTGCTTCATCCGCGGAGTTTGACGGTTGCAGAGTTGAGCAAAACTTTGTCACCCGTCTTGAAATCCTTTGTTTTTCAATGTTTATTGGCTTTGCGCTTCATAGCTGCTTGCATTTTTGCAAGGGTTTTACGAGTTTCTTACAAGATTGCAAAAAATTCTCGTCGATAAGTGTCGACAGCGGGGATGTTGCTTTCGGTGTGAAGATCAATCGGGGTAGTTGGCTCTGGTCCGTAAACCAATTCGAACGGTATTTTCCATGTTGCAATGAAATTCTACTAAATTGTATGCAAACTCGGCAACCGGCAACTTGGCTGCCCATTCAGTGCCACGAGGTTCGCACAGGTTATGCAGGACTTGTTTGAGCGTTTGGCTGGTTCGCTCGGTTTTTCCATCGGTTTGTGGATGGAACGTTGTTGAAAGTTGAAGCCGACTCCCATACCGCTACATGAATTCTCGCCGGAACTGGCTGGTGAACCACGCATCTCAATCACTCGTGATTGATCGCGGGACCCCATGCATTCGGACCATCTGGTCAAGGAACAGTTGTGCTGCCCCCTTGGCGATTACATTTGTAATGGTCGGGATGAAGTGCGCCATCTTCGAGAACATGTCCACGATGACAAACATGGCGTCGAACCCTTCGGGTGTGACAGGCAAACTGGTCACAAAATCCGTGGAGATGATTCTCCACGATTTTCTTGGTATCATTAGTGGTTCTAGCAAACCAACAAGTTGCCCACCCCTTTCATCCTGCATGATCACACCATGTATTTTGGACCTAACATGGAGAAAAGTACAATGGTGCATCCATCTGTGACATATTGAATGACAAAAATTGTCATGCATCAATGCTACATGGTATGTGGCGGTAACATGAATTGTTTTAGCATTTTTGGGTTCCTAAGGTGTTTTCAGTGTAACGCTGGCATATGCGTTATTTCATGCACGGCATTGTCATATGTGTTTTTTTTTCTGTGTAACATTGTCATATGCGTTATTTCTTGTGCGGCATTGTCATATGCATTATAATGTGTACAACATTGGCGTTTTAGCTATATAGTTCCGAAAACTGGATAAATCGTGACCAAACCCAAGTTGAAACTACTTACCCTTCGGCTCGACCCCATTGCACAATTAGGTTCACCCCTTGTAGCCAGTGTTTGAAAATTCCTTCCAAAACAAGTTTTGAAAATGAGCGGCCTCAATTGATGCACGCACTAAGCTCTCAAAGAAGGGAAATACAGAAAAACATGCCCTAATCACTCGATTTAAGTTTGTTACCATACATGTTTGATGTTGTTTCCTTGCGGTCTTCTAGCCATTGTGTGAAAATTCAGCCACGATTCTTTGAAATAGACTAAAAAACACTTCCTTTGCAAATGACTATCTGAATTCAGGCGGCAGTACGGTAATTTCCAACGCAAAGCCCACCAAAGATGTGGTTAAAACTTAGGGAATGTCAAAACGAGAAGGACAACATATTTTCTGTTGTTGATTCATTTGATCACCTCTTGAGGTTTTTCTACAACGTAATGCACCGGAGGAGGAAGGGTATCCATGGGTTGAAAGAATACTTAAAAACATGTGTTGGTGCGGGGTTTTGGTAGGCAATTCCACGTAAAAAAGCTGTGAATTCTGTGTGCAAATGAGGGGGGGGCAGATGTTTTGTGGTGAGTAAACATTTATGGCTTCCATGATGGATATTCATTTATTTAAAAGCCATTAGAGTCCAAAAAGAATCCAAGAAGGATGGAAAAGCCTCGGATTATGACCCTCATGTTCAAGGGATGTTGGACGAGGGATAGGAGGTCGCGCTTCACTTGACCCATGACCTCTATGTAATCATCAATTGAAAATGACGTTTAGTTAAGTCTATAGAGTTTGTTTTCTTCATGGGTTCGGTCACCATATACCCATTTTTTGGAACTACATAGCTAATATGCCAAAGTTGCGTACGATACAATGCAGGTGTCAATGGACTGCATGAAACAACACAGGTATCAACACCGATCGAGAAAGCAACGAGCCCCCCACGCGTGAAAAAAGTTCACCCATCTAGGAATTTACTTAAATCAATAGCTCCGTATCCCATGCATTATTCGCTCGCAGGTGAATAGTGACTGAGAGGAACCCACATGCCCAATGGCCGGTACATGTCCAAACCACCGGTGGAGGTTCGGTACACGAGGCTGTAAAAAAAAACTCCGCACAAACCATGTTGTCTTGGGCCTAGGTTCGACGTAAAATGTTGCAAGTTTGTGCATCATTTGCATGAATGCTCTGCGTGCGTGAAGGCATTAGACACGCGTCATCGGATATCTTTTGAATGAATGGCATCGCGCTGCGAGTGACATCCGAGCAGGTCCTCGTCAGTGTCGCTGACAAGGCAATACATCAACCGCCACCTCGCTGGTGACAACAGCCACATTTGATATGAAGTAGTCGAAAACGTGCACAAGCCCAACAGTAGCATAAACCAAGGTGAAAGTTTTAGTTCATACATCAACTGGCTAGCACTTGCAAGTTCACGTTGATTACGCTGAATTCAATACCCGCCAATGGCGTCCTCACAGCACTTGTCGCTGAAGGGTCGACCATTGCCGTCGCTGGAGAAATGGGCGAGAGATGTTAACAATGCCTGCCACATGGACCTGTATGATGTGTGGGTCAGGAATGTTAACATCAAGCACATGTGGGACTCAAATGGTCTCGGCCCATGTCCTGCTGACCCATACAACATGTGATTTCTCATGGGTGAAAAACCGCCGCATCGCCGTCCGGCATGGTGCCCGCCTCACTGGCAGCCATGGGTCCATCTGGACCCATTATGGTGTGCGAGATTGTAGACCGGGAAATTTTTGACAGGAAAGATAAGGTACGAGACGCGGTTCCATGATGAACCACTGCTTCTTCCGAATTTTACAAGTCACGACATCCGTGGTTTTTACGTCTCCTGCATTGGCACACTTTTCACGTGGAAACATGTCTTCCTTGGATCCGCTGAAGCTTCGAGGTCATCCCATGCCGCCGCTCCAGTTGTGGGATGGAGGTCCGGATGCCCCTCAGTTTGGTCCATGGGGTGAAATCCTTCCTCCATGCCCCTGTACGGATCAGTTTGATGCATGGGTCGCGTGGAACAACATCAGAAGACTCTGGGACTCCAAGAACTTTGGCCCCCCTCCAAGTGATCCATTCGACATGTGCCACATCATGTGTAGGAAGCTTCCACATTGCCGTCCTATCTGGTGCCCGCCACACTAGCAGCCTTGGGTTCATCCGGATCCTGTATGGAGTGCTAGACTCTGAACCACTCAGGCCAGTGAAGGACCGAGTACATTGTTTATTTTCTCATAACATTGTATCTCTGAAATCCTGGGTTTGCAGTCTTAGTTAACATGCATATCACAGGTCCAACACATTTGAATGAAATGAGTGCTGCAGACCATGAAACATAGCGGAAGTATGTCTTGATCGCTAACAACTTCGGGCATGGCGAATAGGTAGCCATGCCAGCCATGGAAGTCCTCTATGGTGCGCTAGACTATAGCCATGTAGGCCCGTGAACGACCGGGTGCATTGCTTATTTTGTCATGACATTCAATACCTGAAATGACGGGTATTGTACTAGTTTTGCGGTCTGCATTCATATGCATAAGACATGTTGCAGAACACAAAACACAATGGCTGTATGTCTCATTCATAAACAACTTTGGACATAGCGATCGTGACTCATAGAATTCTATGCATACTAAGGTGTGTAGTAAACATGATGACTTCCCTTGGTAGGACACTAAAAAACAACAATCATTTTATACTTCCTGTACCTAATAGCCCATGGATGTTCCCATAACTTATTGTACTCGTGTGCCTAGTGTCTTCTTACATGGCAAGCACGAATAACACGAATCCCAATGTTCCACCATTTCAATGACGAATTTAGGCAAAGGTTTGAATAACGTTTGCAATACGAGTCTATGTAGCCTAAAAATTACTCATAAGGACCAGACTTGCCATTTACTACCCACTGCTGCACTTTTGGGGGTATTGTGTGCATCCAACCAATGATGTCACACATGGGGCACAAGTGCACAGATATGCCAAAAGTATGTGCACGATCGGGACTAATGACCATCCCTTTGTCAACGTCTTCAACAGCATCGTAGAACACTTGGTGTGTAGTCCAGTAGAGCACCCATGTCAAAGGGTTGATGGCACGTGTTGTAGTACCGCCTGACCTAAAAGTGCCACTATTCTCTCTGCAACCTCGATAGCAAGTAACATGTGCAGCTCCACACATAAACGAAGTTACCATAGGTATAGCTGTTGCGGATAGTGTGCACTTCATGGATACTTGGTGGAAATACTTGAGATAACTATAAATGCCTTTGTTCCATGCTTTTATACTTTGTAATGAGACATGGGGCACCTGTTTGTGACTATAGTAAAGTACATCTTTTTCTTTCTACAATATTGCGACAAGTTAAGGACAACGCAGGTCTACACTTTCATTTTCACCATAGCATCAATGTGGAATGGGCAAGGTTTTCCAATGTAAATGACTTGAAATTTTCAATGGAAACAATGGCCAAGGATTCACAACTATACCTAACACAACCACACTAGCATGGTCATCACACATTGTGGCCGGACACTACCCATGAGGAGTACACCGTTTGCTTAGGACTTGGATGTGCTTTCAGACTTGGGCTGCGGCCAACAAACACTCCACTGTACCCCTCCACAGTGACATGGCATTGTTGTTAGCAGGGTGTTCTTGGCCTTCAAGGGAACTGAAGAGGTGCACCTGAACCTAAGGACATGAGTAGGTGAAAACCTACATTGAATTCCAAGTGCATCCATGCCTTATACTACGTCTCTCCCCACCTCTTCCTTTGCCTCATCATGTGCGTGCTCTGCTCCTACATCGTCTTCTGCCACCTCTTCTCCTGCGTCACCGTATGCGTCATGTTCAAGTGCACCATCCTGCTCCATAATTCTGGTACCTTCAATGTCGTGCTCTTCCTGTGTGAGCAATGCGCTCTCTGACTTCGCTACATACCTCAGGGAGTCCTCACTGCCATTGTCGGAGACATTGTCGTCAAAGTCGTCTACGGCTGCCTCTCCCACCTCCTCGTCTGTCAAGGACCCCCTGGTGTCTGCTTCAGGGTCTTAGTCAGACGCTTCAATGTCGTCGGTTGCTGCCCCTTCTTCTCTCCCTGCCCCTTCTTCTCTGTCTGCACGTGCACCTGCTCTTGCTGTTGTAGCTTCACGTTATGCTCTTATCGCTGTTGCTGCTTTGTGAGGCCTAGGTGCAGCTGGATTGGGACACCTCCTTTTTGTGTGACCCGTATGGCCACACTTCGGGCAGATGAAGTTCCGTTTCCGGCGCGGCACACGCTCCATGCATGAACTCCTGGGTCGACCACAGCCCCACCGCAGACCTGGTTGCCCCCAGCTAGACGGTGCACATTGGTACAGTCCAGAGGCGGAGAATGAGGGCATGGGGTTGCCGTATGTGTGGCTCCAGTACCTCACTGTCTGCCCGCAGCTCACGTACGCAGTCGGGTCCTCACCTTCCTCCATCAAGACGGCACAGGCATGCTAGCATGGCTGGCCGAACTCGCGCCACCGACGACACTCACAACTTCCCATGGTGAGATCCACAAGCTGCAAAATGTTCGTTGGGCCACGAATAGTTGCCATGGACAGCCCCTCCATGACAACATCGTAGTTGCGTGCAACTGCATAACTGTGAAACAGGCGTTTCACTGGAGCCGGGGAAAAAGTCTCGTCACAGATGGCTATCTACTTGCGACACTGTGCCATGATGCCCTGCACAAAGTATTACACTTGCAGGAAGCAATAGAAGGGGTAGAGCTTTCAGAGGGACATGAGAGGGGCGTTCAATGACCCTGAAGCATTACTAGTGATGTGCCCCCCACTAGGAACAAGGAACATGTATGGCGTCCACTTCTATAGCGGTATGCCACCCTGCCCCTCCCGTCATGGGATGAGGTTGTTTGCTGCACTTTCGCTGATTGCCCGTAGGTGATGTGACGCTCGGTGAAACTACTCATGGATAGCATTGCGCAAGTATTTTACCAGAGCCTTCGCCAGGCTAGCTTCTCTATCTGACAAAATGACTACACCTACAGAACACGTAGTGGGGTAAGCTCATGCCGAATTCTCGCAAAATCACATGAATGAGGAAACCATGTTTCCTCATTCTCTCTAGACACAAGTGCCCAGTCCATAGGGCATGCTTGGTCATTCACGTTAAAAGATGTGCGGCCAGCATCACTTCCTTGTGGCCGTACTTCAGGAAGGTGCCATCCAATATCATGATCTTCCTTGAGTAGTCCCACCCAAGGCGGGTGGCCCCATGCGCCACAAACGCCCACTTGAACTTGTTTTGTGCATCCATCTTCGCGACTGCATGCGTTTCAACTGCACGCCCACGAATACAGAATTTGTCAAACTTTGCATCACGGAAGGAGAACCAGAGGTGAAGAGCAATGCGAGCCTGGCGGCACAACATACCTCTTTCCACTCCGGTGGAAATACAACCCATGATTTTGCCTTTGCGCCCATACGTTGGGCCTGGGCCAGTGATCTTGCACGGTACAACTTACAATTGGCCAGCTGAATTCCTGCGGCTTCCTTCATGATGGCTCTCAGCGTCGCCGGAGATGTTTTGGATCTCGCGCCATTTGCGACGTTATGTGCCTTGCAGTCCACTTGGTGGTTCGGGCGGGGCTCCTACAGCCAATAGTCGGGGTGCAGCTCTGGCCCTCTGTGACATAGGAGAGTTTCACTGCCCGCAGCTTGGAAGATATAACCGCGCGTATGTTCCACGAGTAGCCACGTCTCACATCCTCCACGTAGCGTACGTCGATCCGGTCAGGCTCGCTGCACACACACTGAAGGCCGAAGCGGTTTGCTACGGTGTGGTCATCGATTGCCGCCCTGCAACCAACCATGTTGTAGAACCTTTTTCCCTCGACAAGCTCGTCACCTTCTGCCTTTCGTTTCTTCGTCGTGCCGTTGGGGGAGATGTCTGACGTACCTAGAAATGGACAAGACAGATATTTTGGCAAGCATTCAGTTCATGTCATATCGGGTTTGACACTGTGGGCGAGTACCAAGCAGGAGACGACATAAGGCATCATGTGCGTAAATAAGTACGAAGACTGCACATCGTGCACAATGGACATGCGATGCCACATGACAAAAAAAGATGTAAATGTACACCAGACACATATTACCAGTGGAGCCACTAGGATAGAGAACACGGTGCCTTGCCCACAACTGAGTGTAAGGTGGAGCCTCAGTCTGGTTGGGGGAGCTTGGCTCCATCCGAAGTAATCGCATGTTCTCCGCAACTTCATCTTCCAACCGTCTTTCCATGTCCTCATAGTCTCGATCTCTTTTCAGCCAGAAGAAGAGGTCTTCTTTGGCACCTGATTCACAGTAGAAAACCTGTTGTGCCGGACTCCAGGGCTGAGCTGGTATCGGCGGTGGAAGAACTTTGTGCTCGGGACGCCGATAGGCGCGTTGCTCCGGTGGTGGTGCAGCGGATGGTGGTGATGCAGTGGGTCATGGAGCTGGTCGTGCAGCGGGTCGTGCAGCGGGTGGTGCAACCGGTGGTGCAGCAGGACGTCCAACGGGTGGTGCAGCAGGTGGTGCAGCGGGTGGTGTAGCTGGTGGTGCAACGGGTGGTGCAGCGGGTGGTACAGCGGGTGGTGCAGCGGGTGGTGCAGCGGTTGGTGCAGCGGGTGGTGCATCGGGTCGTGTAGCGGGTCGTGCAGTGGGTGGTGTAGCGGGTGGTGCAGCGGGTGGTGGAGCGGGTCGTGCAGCGGGTCGTACAACACGTGGTGTCACAGGTTGTGTAGTGGGTGGTGCAGCGGGCGTCGGCTCGGCGGGTAATGCATCCAAGGGTGCCACATCCACGCCAGTGGGGCACCACCCCGCCGCCGTCGGTAGATTCCGACGTCCGTGGCTGCACCGCCTTGGGTCTGAAGGACCACACAAAGTTGTCATGCTTGTTGCCGGCGAGGCAACTTGACGGGGAGGTAACGATCATGGCACGCGAAACTGAGACGCCACGGGCAACCCACCCTGGCTGGTGGAGATAGCCCATCCTCGTGTAAGTGGGCCTAGCGGATGTGACGGAGCCACAGTTGTATGATGTAGTGCCTCGGCAAATGAGAGGGGTGGGCGGGTGGGCGGCCTTGTGGAATCTGTACGCACCGGTCGGGCGTAGGCATACGCCTCTGCCCTCTGGGCACTGTGGCGGGTGTGGGGCACCATTGCGCCAAGAATGGGTACATTGGCATTTTCTGGGCACAATATAGTGCTCACGTACCCTGCAATTCGACTCACCTCGCTTCACCAGGAAAGAGAGCGCCATGTTGACGCTCCATCACAAACACACCATTCCCCGGCATTGTCGTGGCTGTGCACCGGAGAAACCGAAATGAATCAAACACTCTAGGGGGGGGGGGGGGGGATGGATACTACCCACCGTCCATGCTCACCCTGAAGCTCACTTCCGCCAATGTATGTCAGGAACCATTACAACATACGTGGACGGGTTATGCACCTAATCCACATGTAATACACTTGTGCGACAGGGGACGGAGCTGACTGGAGCGCCTCCATTTTCGTACATGCAGAATCGGGAGCCAGGATGGCATCTGCTCATGCAGGCCATGTTTCATCCATTGTATTGTATGTGTGTACGTAACGTCAACATGGCATAGAAGAAGCATCCTCGAAGCCACGGGAAGAGCTCTGTTATCAAGGAAAAGCAAATACCCCTTCCGTTTGTGATTGAGCGAATCGTCGAACCAACTATTTCAGTAGACATGTGTAGACATTTTTAGTCGCATTGAAGGCCATGCAACCTCTCTTTGTACGGAGAGCGGAAGCGAGACGCAAAAACCGAGTTCAGAAGAAAAAAAGCAATTGTGTGCCCAACGTGTAACACTTATAACGCAGGCACTAGTATTCTTTGATAAGTGAAATTAACACGGGTGGATTGTTCCTTTCATGGATAGCGATGGGCGGATGGTTGCTTTTCTCCCGAACGACAGGCGGATGGTTGCTTTTCTTCCAAACGAAGGGCGGATGGTTACTTTTCTTCCAAAAGAAGGGCGGATGAGGGTAAAAATTTGTGTTTTATGGGTATCTGAGCTATTTCGCCGTTTATTCATTTCAAGTTATAGGACGGATGTATTTCTTTCTGATTGTTTGATCTACCGGGTACAGCCCTTATAAGGCGGTCATCTTTAAAATATTTTGTCCGGAACCGAAAGGAGACCTGGGCAGCTCTCTCATAGAAATTGATCCATTTCTTCCATAAGTAGCATGGCCGGAGCTTGTGCGCGAAAGCCGCCAACGCCGACTCAGCTTCGGCATGGCGGTTTCGGCCACATCCGCCCCAGAAAACGATTTGTTTCCTTCTGCGTTGTCCAAGCATCCAGGCTCCGCTCGAGCGCTTCATGGTTCTAGAGAGTCCGCCGCCACGTCACGCCTTGCGCGTACAGACATATCTAAGCAACCTTGAGTTTGTCTCCTGCTCTCGACGTCGCGAAACCTGATGAGCCGTTGAGAAGTTTTGCTTTCATCTCAAACCCCAGCTTAGGCGACGAGAAAGGGACTGTCAATCGTCCGTTTGGATGCGGCCGCGAGTGGATCGGCTACCGCCAGGAGGCGGCTTGTCGTTTGCGGTTGACCAGCTTCCTGGTCTACCGTCCGGAGAGAGCTCCATTAGGAGAGCAGAGGACCGGCGGACGCTTGGTCCGAATCCCTGTGCGACGAGCTTGATCCTCGCGTAGCACCAAGTGCTTTCCCCTCGGGCCACGGCTCGTGGAGACCACGGACGGGGGTACGATGACTGGACGCCGGGACGGGCTTGAGGAGGAGAGGACAGGCTGTCCAGCAAGCCGGCAATTTCATCCCCCCTTTACAGCCTGCTGGATCCGTGCCACTGTCCATTGGTTCCAAAGGTTTCGACCTAGCAGTATTACTCGGTGTCTACCTTTGTCGTTCCCGGACTCAGATCGTGCGGCCAGGTCTCCAGCCGCAGAGAGTGGGCGAGCTTCACCAGCGGGTCTATGCGATGACGCGGACAGGATCGGTGTGAGCCAACCGAGGAGCTCTCTACCTCCGCGTCCGAACAGCTTGTCCTCCTAGCGAAGTAGGCGGCCCGCTTGCTGGATCGATGCCGACTAGCGTGGTTTCCCGGCGCGAGCGTGACGTCACTGCTTGCGTCAACAAGCTGCCTGAAGTCGTCCCCGAGTCCCTGCGGCCGGCCTCCGTCTTGCAAGATCTAGATCAAAGATCTGCCGCCATCCAGCATTAGTTTCGGCTGACGTGGCGATGGGGCAGGATGGGGCAGGCAAATCTAACCGGCCGATCCGAAGCGATGCATGGCGGCAGTAGCTGAGAACGCGTTGTCAGGTTTCGGGGTCGTCCCCAGGAGGAGCAGCGACAGTGGCAGTGGCAGCCGAAGGGGACGGAGGGCCGCCGCAACGCGATACCGGAGGCACAGACGGCGGGCTGCGTTGGGCCAGGGACAAGTGAGCTGCTGGTTGGCGAAGAGGAGTGAGGGCGAGGGCGAGTGGTCATGAGATTTGTGCTTTCCTTCTCTTGACAAAAGTGGCCTGCGTCTTTCAGACTCCCTTCTCAACGGTTGGAAATGGCAGAGAAAAGAGGGTAGAGGGTGGGGGGTAGGGGGTAGAGGGTAGAGGGCAGAGGGTGGAGGGTGGAGAGTGGAGGGTCGAGGTTGTAGGGTTGAGGGTGGAAGGTGGAGGGTGTAGGGTTGATGGTGGAAGGTGGAGGGTATAGGGTTGAGGGTTAAGGGTGGAGGGTGGAGAGTGGGGATTGACGAGGAACTAGCTGAAGAGCCTCTCTTCGTTTCATGCGGCTTGTGCGCAAAAGTGGGGTCGGGCGAAAAAGGAAAGGAAGGGAGGGAGGCAGAGAGGGAAGAAGGTGCCGTCTTAGCTTGGTGAACAGAAGTGGACTTATGGGTCAAAGCAGGTAGACTTTTTTCCGTTCCCTTACCCCGAGGGACGAGGGTTGGAGTCCAGAGTCATTCTTGAGGAGGATGGCTGGAGCAGGGATGGTGGGCATGGCCCTTGCTGCATCAGAGGGGCCTGCTGCAGCAGCAGACATTGTAAAGGCTGCGGCGGCAGCAGCAGCAGCAGCAGCAGCAGCAGCAGGAGCAGCAGCAGCAGCAGGAGCAGCAGCACCAGTTGCAGCGGGAAGAAGGACAGACATTGGAGCAGTTGCTGTGAGGAATGCTGACTTGGCAGCGATTTTTCTGGCCGTTGACAGTGGTTCTGTGGGATTAAGTGGTGCAGCAGATGACGTTGAAGCAACAGCAGCAGAAGCAGCAGCAGCAGCAGCTGCTGCAAAGGCAGAGATCGCAGCAACAGCAAGGCCAGCAATGGCTGCAGGAGACAAGGCAGAGGTTGCAGCAGTCGCTGCAGATGCTGTTGAAATGGTTGATGTGTTTTCTCCCCTCGATTGTGCTTCTTCTAGATCGGCTGCTGCACCAGCAGAGGGCACAACAGCAGCAGCTGAGACACTTGCAGCAACTGAGGCTGCTGCAGCAAGCAAGCTTGCTGCGGCAGCACATATGGGCTCAACAGTAGAGCTGGCAGCCCCAGTACAGGCTGCTGAAGCATCAGAGAGCATAGCAGCTGCTGCTACAAGGGCTGTCGTAGTAGAGACTGCTGCAACAGCAGGAAGGGCTGCAACTGCAGGGCCTGCAGAAGCAGCAGACCCTGTTTCCCCAACTGGAGCGTATGCTGGGGCAGCGGATCCCGTTTCCTCTGTAGAGTTTGTTGGAGCAGCAGAAGCTGCTGTGTCAGGAGAAGGACCTGCTGGAGCTGCAGCAGTAGAGGCAGAAATAGCTGTCACCGCTGTAGAAGCAGCAGTTGCCGCTGCAGCAGCAGACAAAGTTGCTTTGGCAGAGGCTGCCGCAGCAACAGGTGCTGGCATGACAGCAGAGGTTGTCACAGCTGGAACAGCAGATGCCGCAGAACCCAGTCAATCAAAGGCTGTCAAAGAGACAGCAGATGTTACAGCTGCAGAAGTAGTTGCTGGATTGTCTGCTGCTGCCCTTGCGACAGCAAGCAGTCTTCCGTTGACACCACCGGCGCAAGATGATTCAGCGGCAGCAGTAGAAATATGTGCATCAGCAGAGGATAGTGGAGCAGCAGAAGCTGTTGTAGCAGCAGAGATGCCGGGAGCGGCAGAGGGTGAGGCAGCAGGAGTGGCAGACGAAGCAAAGGCTGTTGCAGGAAACGTCGCTGCAGCAAAGTCAGATGTCACAGTGACGGAAGTAGTCCTTCGAGGGCCCGCTGCTGCCCACTTGGCAGAAAAGAATCTTTCACTGTCAGCAGTTCAAGATGCTCCGTTTGCAGCAGGGGAGGTTGCTGCAACCGCAGAGACCAATGCAGCAGCAGCAGCAATTTCTGCAGCAGCAGAAGTTAATGCGGCAGCAGAAGTCACCGCACCAATCCTTTCAGGCAGAGAAAAACCTGTCACAGACTTTCCATCACTTGCCGTGGTCTCTGAAATGCCTGCTGCTGCCTCTGCCTCAGCAAGCAGTCCTGGTTCACCAGCAGCACAAGTTGCTACAACAGCAGTGGGAGCGAAAGCTGCTTCGTTCACAACGATAAGTAATGCAGTTGCGACTTCCGCTGCAGCAGTCACAACGATGGATGTAGCACCAGACGCAGGTGTAACTGCAGCAGCGGATGCAGCAGCAGATGCAGCAGCAAGTACAACAACTGATGCAGCAGCGGATGCAGCAGCAGGTACAANAGGAACAGAGGCAGCAACAGACGCAGCAGCAGATGCAGCAACAGAGGCAGGAACAAGTACGGAGAAAGGCGCAGCAGATGCAGCGGCTGCTGAAGTAGTTGGCTCACCTGCTCCAGAGGCTGCTTGTCCCTCTTCTGCTGTCCCCACTGTGGGTGCAGCTGCTGGGGCTGCTGCTGCTGCTCCTCCTCCTGCTGCTGCAGCTGATGAGTCGGATGCTGCCTCCACCCCCATCGCATCCTACTTCACGGAGGGTGGGGTGCCGGTGTACCGACCGACATGGAACGAAATGCAGCGCCCTTTTGAAGAGTACGTCGAGAGAATCGAAGCAGACGCCTGGCACTTTGGCGTCGCCATCCTGGAGGCGCCGCCGGGGTGGGCTGCTGCGGCAGTAGCCTGCAACAAGCGGACCTGCGGCAGCTGCAGAGAGCGCAGGAAAGGCGGCAGCAGACATGGCAGCAAAGCTGCCAGCGGCAAGGGCTGCTGGTACTGCTGTGGTCGCAGCACGTGCTTTGATGGCAGCAAGTGCTTGGGTGATGGCAGTAAGTGCATGGATGATGGGTCGTGTTCCAGCAGAAGCAAGTGCTTGGACCGCAGCAGCAGGAGGAATCTGGGGGCCAGCAAGTGCTGTGGCGGCAGCAGCAGTAAGCTCTCTGAGCAGCCGACCAATCAGATTGCAGCCAGCCGTCAGGCAAAGGACCAGTCTCCAGCGACAGTGGTCACAGGGAAACCTTCCGAAGACACGCAAGCTGTCGCACCGCCGACTCCAGGGTCGATCCCCGATCCCCGTGCTCCTCCTCCTCCCCCTCCCACCACCACTCCGCGTCCACCCCCTCCTCTCACCCCTCCTTCCCTCGGCCCGATCCC
>SZWC01024211.1:4846-15484 GCA_023375785.1 Penium margaritaceum
GTCAGAAACACACTGGTTAGAAACACACTGGCCAGAAACACACTGGTCAGAAACACACTGGTCAGAAACACACTGGTCAGAAACACACTGGTCAGAAACACACTTGTCAGAAATACACTGGTCAGAAATACACTGGTCAGAAACACAGTTGTTAGAATCATAGTGGTCAGAAACACACTGGTCAGAAACACACTGGTCAGAAACACAGTGGTCAGAAACACACTGGTCAGAAACACACTTGTCAGAAATACACTGGTCAGAAATACACTGGTCAGGAACACAGTTGTTAGAAACATAGTGGTCAGAAACACAATGGTCAGAAACACAGTGGTCAGAAACACAGTGGTCAGAACCACAGTGGTCAGAAACACAGTGGTCAGAAACACAGTGGTCAGAACCACAGTGGTCAGAAACACAGTGGTCAGAAACACACTGGTCAGAAACACACTGGTCAGAAACACACTAGTCAGAAACACAGTGGTCAGAAACATAGTGGTCAGAAACACAATGGTCAATAACACACTGGTCAGAAACACATTGGTCAGAAACACAGTGGTCAGAAGATCAATGGTCAAAAACACAGTGGTCAGAAACTCAGTGGTCAGAAACACAGTGGTCAGAAACACAGTGGTCAGAAACACAGTGGTCAGAAACACAGTGGTCAGAAACACAGTGGTCAGAAACACAGTGGTCACAAACACAGTGGTCAAAACCACATTGGTCAGAAACGCACTGGTCAGAAACACAGTGGTCAGAAACACAGTGGTCAGAAACACACTGGTCAGAAACACAGTGGTCAGAAACACAATGGTCAGAAACACACTGGTCAGAAACACAATGGTCTGAACCACACTTGTCAGAAACACACTGGTTAGAAACACACTGGCCAGAAACACACTGGTCAGAAACACACTGGTCAGAAACACAGTGGTCAGAAAGACACTGGTCAGAAACACACTTGTCAGAAATACACTGGTCAGAAATACAGTGGTCAGAAACACAGTTGTTAGAAACATAGTGGTTAGAAACAAACTGGTCAGAAACACACTGGCCAGAAACACAGTGGTCAGAAACACACTGGTCAGAAACACACTTGTCAGAAATACACTGGTCAGAAATACACTGGTCAGAAACACAGTTGTTAGAAACATAGTGGTCAGAAACACAATGGTCAGAAACACACTGGTCAGAAACACACTTGTCAGAAATACACTGGTCAGAAATACACTGGTCAGAAACACAGTTGTTAGAAACATAGTGGTCAGAAACACAATGGTCAGAAACAAATTGGTCAGAAACACAGTGGTCAGAATGACAGTGGTCAGAAACACACTGGTCAGAAACACACTGGTTAGAAACACACTGGTCAGAAACACACTGGTCAGAAACACAGTAGTCAGAAACACACTGGTCAGCAACACAGTGGTCAGAAACACACTGGTCAGAAACATACTGGTCAGAAACACAGTGGTCAGAAACACAGTGATCAGAAACACAGTGGTCAGAAACACAGTGGTCAGAATCAAAGTGGTCAGAAACACACTGGTCAAAAACAAAATGGTAAGAAACATAGTGGTCAGAAACACAGTGGTCAGAAACATAGTGATCAGAAACACAGTGGTCAGAAACACAGTGGTCAGAATCAAAGTGGTCAGAAACACACTGGTCAAAAACAAAATGGTAAGAAACATAGTGGTCAGAAACACAGTGGTCAGAAACATAGTGATCAGAAACACAGTGGTCAGAAACACAGTGGTCAGAATCAAAGTGGTCAGAAACACACTGGTCAAAAACAAAATGGTAAGAAACATAGTGGTCAGAAACACAGTGGTCAGAAACATAGTGATCAGAAACACAGTGGTCAGAAACACAGTGGTCAGAATCAAAGTGGTCAGAAACACACTGGTCAAAAACAAAATGGTAAGAAACATAGTGGTCAGAAACACAGTGGTCAGAAACATAGTGATCAGAAACACAGTGGTCAGAAACACAGTGGTCAGAATCAAAGTGGTCAGAAACACACTGGTCAAAAACAAAATGGTAAGAAACATAGTGGTCAGAAACACAGTGGTCAGAAACATAGTGATCAGAAACACAGTGGTCAGAAACACAGTGGTCAGAATCAAAGTGGTCAGAAACACACTGGTCAAAAACAAAATGGTAAGAAACATAGTGGTCAGAAACACAGTGGTCAGAAACATAGTGATCAGAAACACAGTGGTCAGAAACACAGTGGTCAGAATCAAAGTGGTCAGAAACACACTGGTCAAAAACAAAATGGTAAGAAACATAGTGGTCAGAAACACAGTGGTCAGAAACATAGTGATCAGAAACACAGTGGTCAGAAACACAGTGGTCAGAATCAAAGTGGTCAGAAACACACTGGTCAAAAACAAAATGGTAAGAAACATAGTGGTCAGAAACACAGTGGTCAGAAACATAGTGATCAGAAACACAGTGGTCAGAAACACAGTGGTCAGAATCAAAGTGGTCAGAAACACACTGGTCAAAAACAAAATGGTAAGAAACATAGTGGTCAGAAACACAGTGGTCAGAAACATAGTGATCAGAAACACAGTGGTCAGAAACACAGTGGTCAGAATCAAAGTGGTCAGAAACACACTGGTCAAAAACAAAATGGTAAGAAACATAGTGGTCAGAAACACAGTGGTCAGAAACATAGTGATCAGAAACACAGTGGTCAGAAACACAGTGGTCAGAATCAAAGTGGTCAGAAACACACTGGTCAAAAACAAAATGGTAAGAAACATAGTGGTCAGAAACACAGTGGTCAGAAACATAGTGGTCAGAAACACAATGGTCAGAAACACATTGGTCAGAAACACAGTTGTCAGAAGCACAGTGGTCAGAAAAACAGTGGTCAGAAACACAGTTGTCAGAAACACAGTGGCCAGAAACACAGTGGTCAGAAACACAGTGGTCAGAAACACAGTGGTCACAAACACAATGGTCACAAACACACTGGTCAGAAACACAGTGGTCAGAAACACAGTGGTCAGAAACACACTGGTCAGAAACACACTGGTCAGAAACACACTGGTCAGAAACGCACTGGTCAGAAACACAATGGTCAGAAACACAGTGGTCAGAAACACACTGGTCAGAAACACACTGGTCAGAAACACAATACTGGTCAGAAAAGTGGTCAGAAACACACTGGTCAGAAACACAGTGGTCAGAAACACAGTGGTCAGAAACACACTGGTCAGAAACACACTGGTCAGAAACAGAGTTGTCAGAAACACACTGGTCAGAAACACAATGGTCAGAAATACAGTGGTCAGAAACACACTGGTAAGAAACACACTGGTCAGAAACACACTGGTCAGAAACACAGTGGTCAGAAACACACTGGTCAGAAACACAATGGTCAGAAATACAGTGGTCAGAAACACACTGGTAAGAAACACACTGGTCAGAAACACACTGGTCAGAAACACAGTGGTCAGAAACACGCTGGTCAGAAACACAGTGGTCAGAAACACAGTGGTCAGAAACAAACTGGTCAGAAACATGGTGGTCAGAAACACAGTGGTCAGAAACACAGTGGTCACAAACACAGTGGTCAGAAACACAGTGGTCAGAAACACACTGGTCAGAAACACACTGGTTAGAAACACACTACTCACAAACACAGTGTTCAGAAACATAGTGGTCAGAAACACAGTGGTCAGAAACACACTGGTCAGAAACACACTGGTCAGAAACACACTGGTTAGAAACACACTGGTCAGAAACACACTGGTCAGAAACACAGTAGTCAGAAACACACTGGTCAGAAACACAGTGGTCAGAAACACACTGGTCAGAAACACACTGGTCAGAAACACACTGGTTAGAAACACACTGGTCAGAAACACACTGGTCAGAAACACAGTAGTCAGAAACACACTGGTCAGCAACACAGTGGTCAGAAACACACTGGTTAGAAACATACTGGTCAGAAACACAGTGGTCAGAAGCACAGTGGTCAGAAACACAGTGGTCATAAACACATTGGTCATAAACACACTAGTCAGAAATGTACTGGTCAGAAACACAGTGGTCAGAAACACACTGCTCAGAAACACAGTGGTCAGAAACACAGTGGTCAGAAACACAGTTGTCAGAAACACACTGGTCAGAATCACTGTGGTCAGAAACACAGTCGTCAGAAACACAGTAGTCAGAAACACACTGGTCAGAATCACTTTGGTCAGAAACAGAGTGGTCAGAAACACAATTGTCAGAAACATAGTGGTCAGAAACACAGTAGTCAGAAACACACTGGTCAGAATCAATGTGCTCAGAAACACAGTGGTAAGAAACACAGTGGTCAGAAACACACTGGTCAGAAACACAGGTGTCAGAAACACACTGGTCAGAAACAAACTGGTCTGAAACACAGTGGTCAGAAACACAGTGGCCAGAAACACAGTGGTCATAAACACACTGGTCAGAAACACACAAGTCAGAAACACAGTGGTCAGAAACACAGTGGTCAGAAACACAGTGGTCGAGACACAGTGGTCAGAAAGACAGTGGTCAGAAATACAGTGGTCAGAAACACAGTGGTCAGAAACACACTGGTCAGAAACACAGTGGTCAGAAACATAGTGGTCAGAAACACAGTTGTCAGAAACACAGTGGTCAGAAACACAGTGGTCACAAACACAGTGGTCGGAAACACAGTGGTCAGAAACGCAGTGGTCAGAAACACACTGGTCAGAAACACAGTGGTTAGAAACAGACTGGTCAGAAACAAAGTGGTCAGAAACACACTGGTCAGAAACACACTGAACAGAAAAACACTGGTCAGAAACACACTGGTCAGAAACACACTGGTCAGAAACACACAGGTCAGAAACACGGTGTTCAGAAACACACTGGTCAGAAACACACTGGTCAGAAACACACTGGTCAGAAACACAGTGGTCAGAAACACAGTGGTCAGAAACACAGTTGTCAGAAACACAGTTGTCAGAAACACAGTGGTCAGAAACACAGTGGTTGGAAACACAGTGGTCAGAAACGTAGTGGTCAGAAACACACTGGTCAGAAACACAGTTGTTAGAAACCCACTGGTCAGAGGCACACTGGTCAGAAACACAGTGGTCAGAAACACACTGGTCAGAAACACACTGGTCAGAAACACAGTGGTTAGAAACACAGTGGTCAGAAACACAGTGGTCAAAAACACACTGGACAGAAACACACTGGTCAGAAACACAATGGTCAGAGACACACTGGTCAGAAACACAGTGGTCAGAAACACAGTGGTCAGAAACACAATGGTCAGAAAAACAGTGGTCAGAAACACAGTTGTCAGAAACACAGTGGCCAGAAACACAGTGGTCAGAAGCACAGTGGTCAGAAACACAGTGGTCAGAAACGCAGTGGTCAGAAACACACTGGTCAGAAACACAGTGGCCAGAAACACAGTGGTCAGAAGCACAGTGGTCAGAAACACAGTGGTCAGAAACGCAGTGGTCAGAAACACACTGGTCAGAAACACAGTGGCCAGAAACACAGTGGTCAGAAGCACAGTGGTCAGAAACACAGTGGTCAGAAACGCAGTGGTCAGAAACACACTGGTCAGAAACACAGTGGCCAGAAACACAGTGGTCAGAAGCACAGTGGTCAGAAACACAGTGGTCAGAAACGCAGTGGTCAGAAACACACTGGTCAGAAACACAGTGGCCAGAAACACAGTGGTCAGAAGCACAGTGGTCAGAAACACAGTGGTCAGAAACGCAGTGGTCAGAAACACACTGGTCAGAAACACAGTGGCCAGAAACACAGTGGTCAGAAGCACAGTGGTCAGAAACACAGTGGTCAGAAACGCAGTGGTCAGAAACACACTGGTCAGAAACACAGTGGCCAGAAACACAGTGGTCAGAAGCACAGTGGTCAGAAACACAGTGGTCAGAAACGCAGTGGTCAGAAACACACTGGTCAGAAACACAGTGGCCAGAAACACAGTGGTCAGAAGCACAGTGGTCAGAAACACAGTGGTCAGAAACGCAGTGGTCAGAAACACACTGGTCAGAAACACAGTGGCCAGAAACACAGTGGTCAGAAGCACAGTGGTCAGAAACACAGTGGTCAGAAACGCAGTGGTCAGAAACACACTGGTCAGAAACACAGTGGCCAGAAACACAGTGGTCAGAAGCACAGTGGTCAGAAACACAGTGGTCAGAAACGCAGTGGTCAGAAACACACTGGTCAGAAACACAGTGGCCAGAAACACAGTGGTCAGAAGCACAGTGGTCAGAAACACAGTGGTCAGAAACGCAGTGGTCAGAAACACACTGGTCAGAAACACAGTGGCCAGAAACACAGTGGTCAGAAGCACAGTGGTCAGAAACACAGTGGTCAGAAACGCAGTGGTCAGAAACACACTGGTCAGAAACACAGTGGCCAGAAACACAGTGGTCAGAAGCACAGTGGTCAGAAACACAGTGGTCAGAAACGCAGTGGTCAGAAACACACTGGTCAGAAACACAGTGGCCAGAAACACAGTGGTCAGAAGCACAGTGGTCAGAAACACAGTGGTCAGAAACGCAGTGGTCAGAAACACACTGGTCAGAAACACAGTGGTCAGAAACACACTGGTCAGAAACACACTGCTCAGAAACAAACTAGTCAGAAACACAGTGGTCAGAAACATAGTGGTGAGAAACACAATGGTCAGAAACACACTGGTCAGAAACACATTGGTCAGAAACACAGTGGTCAGAAGCACAGTGGTCAGAAAAACAGTGGTCAGAAACACAGTTGTCAGAAACACAGTGGCCACAAAAACAGTGGTCAGAAACACAGTGGTCAGAAACAAAGTGGTCAGAAACACAATGGTCAAGAACACACTGGTCAGAAACGCACTGGTCAGAAACACAGTGGTCGGAAACACAGTGGGCAGAAACACAGTGGTCAGTGGTCAGAAACACAGTGGTCAGAAACACACTGGTCAGAAACACAGTGGTCAGAAACACACTTGTCAGAAACAAACTGGTCAGAAACACACTGGTCAGAAACACACTGGTCAGAAACACAGTGGTCAGAAACACACTGGTCAGAAACACACTGGTCAGAAACACAGTGGTCAGAAACACACTTGTCAGAAACAAACTGGTCAGAAACACACTGGTCAGAAACACACTGGTCAGAAACACAGTGGTCAGAAACACACTGGTCAGAAACACACTGGTCAGAAAAACAGTGGTCAGAAACACACTTGTCAGAAACACACTGGTCAGAAACACAGTGGTCAGAAACACACTGGTCAGAATCACTGAAGTCAGAAACACAGTGGTCAGAAACACAGTGGTCAGAAACACAGTGGTCAGAAACACACTGGTCAGAAACATAGTGGTCAGAAACACAGTGGTCAGAAACACATTGGTCAGAGGCACACTGGTCAGAAACACAGTGGTCAGAAACACAGTGGTCAGAAACACCGTGGTCAGAAACACAATCGTCAGAAACACAGTGGTTAGAAACACAGTGGTCAGAAACACACTGGTCAGAATCACTGTGGTCAGAAACACAGTGGTCAGAAACACAGTGATCAGAAACACAGTGGACAGAAACACAGTGGTCAGAAACACACTGGGCAGAAATACAGTGGTCAGAAACACAGTGGTCAGTAACACAGTGGTCAGAAACACCGTGGTCAGAAACACACTCGTCAGAAACACAGTGGTCAGAAACACAGTCGTCAGAAACACACTGGTCAGAAACACAGTCGTCAGAAACACACTGGTCAGAAACACAGTCGTCAGAAACACACTGGTCAGAAACACAGTCGTCAGAAACACACTGGTCAGAAACACAGTCGTCAGAAACACACTGGTCAGAAACACAGTCGTCAGAAACACACTGGTCAGAAACACAGTCGTCAGAAACACACTGGTCAGAAACACAGTCGTCAGAAACACACTGGTCAGAAACACAGTCGTCAGAAACACACTGGTCAGAAACACAGTCGTCAGAAACACACTGGTCAGAAACACAGTCGTCAGAAACACACTGGTCAGAAACACAGTCGTCAGAAACACACTGGTCAGAAACACAGTCGTCAGAAACACACTGGTCAGAAACACAGTCGTCAGAAACACACTGGTCAGAAACACAGTCGTCAGAAACACACTGGTCAGAAACACAGTCGTCAGAAACACACTGGTCAGAAACACAGTCGTCAGAAACACACTGGTCAGAAACACAGTCGTCAGAAACACACTGGTCAGAAACACAGTCGTCAGAAACACACTGGTCAGAAACACAGTCGTCAGAAACACACTGGTCAGAAACACAGTCGTCAGAAACACACTGGTCAGAAACACAGTCGTCAGAAACACACTGGTCAGAAACACAGTCGTCAGAAACACACTGGTCAGAAACACAGTCGTCAGAAACACACTGGTCAGAAACACAGTCGTCAGAAACACACTGGTCAGAAACACAGTCGTCAGAAACACACTGGTCAGAAACACAGTCGTCAGAAACACACTGGTCAGAAACACAGTCGTCAGAAACACACTGGTCAGAAACACAGTCGTCAGAAACACACTGGTCAGAAACACAGTCGTCAGAAACACACTGGTCAGAAACACAGTCGTCAGAAACACACTGGTCAGAAACACAGTCGTCAGAAACACACTGGTCAGAAACACAGTCGTCAGAAACACACTGGTCAGAAACACAGTCGTCAGAAACACACTGGTCAGAAACACAGTCGTCAGAAACACACTGGTCAGAAACACAGTCGTCAGAAACACACTGGTCAGAAACACAGTCGTCAGAAACACACTGGTCAGAAACACAGTCGTCAGAAACACACTGGTCAGAAACACAGTCGTCAGAAACACACTGGTCAGAAACACAGTCGTCAGAAACACACTGGTCAGAAACACAGTCGTCAGAAACACACTGGTCAGAAACACAGTCGTCAGAAACACACTGGTCAGAAACACAGTCGTCAGAAACACACTGGTCAGAAACACAGTCGTCAGAAACACACTGGTCAGAAACACAGTCGTCAGAAACACACTGGTCAGAAACACAGTCGTCAGAAACACACTGGTCAGAAACACAGTCGTCAGAAACACACTGGTCAGAAACACAGTCGTCAGAAACACACTGGTCAGAAACACAGTCGTCAGAAACACACTGGTCAGAAACACAGTCGTCAGAAACACACTGGTCAGAAACACAGTCGTCAGAAACACACTGGTCAGAAACACAGTCGTCAGAAACACACTGGTCAGAAACACAGTCGTCAGAAACACACTGGTCAGAAACACAGTCGTCAGAAACACACTGGTCAGAAACACAGTCGTCAGAAACACACTGGTCAGAAACACAGTCGTCAGAAACACACTGGTCAGAAACACAGTCGTCAGAAACACACTGGTCAGAAACACAGTCGTCAGAAACACACTGGTCAGAAACACAGTCGTCAGAAACACACTGGTCAGAAACACAGTCGTCAGAAACACACTGGTCAGAAACACAGTCGTCAGAAACACACTGGTCAGAAACACAGTCGTCAGAAACACACTGGTCAGAAACACAGTCGTCAGAAACACACTGGTCAGAAACACAGTCGTCAGAAACACACTGGTCAGAAACACAGTCGTCAGAAACACACTGGTCAGAAACACAGTCGTCAGAAACACACTGGTCAGAAACACAGTCGTCAGAAACACACTGGTCAGAAACACAGTCGTCAGAAACACACTGGTCAGAAACACAGTCGTCAGAAACACACTGGTCAGAAACACAGTCGTCAGAAACACACTGGTCAGAAACACAGTCGTCAGAAACACAATGGTCAGAAACACAGTGGTCAGAAATACAGTGGTCAGAAACACAGTGGTCAGAAACAAACTGGTCAGAAACACAGTGGTCAGAAACACACTTGTCAGAAACACACTGGTCAGAAACAAACTGGTCAAAAACACACTAGTCAGAAACACAGTGGTCAGAAACACACTGGTCAGAAACACATTGGTCAGAAACAGACTGGTCAGAAACACAGTGGTCAGAAACACAGTGGTCAGAAACACAGTGGTCAGAAAGACACTGGTCAGAAACACACTGGTCAAAAACACAATGGTCAGAGACACACTGGTCAGAAACACACTTGTCAGAAACACAGTGGTCAGAAACACAATGGTCAGAAAAACAGTGGTCAGAAATACAGTTGTCAGAAACACAGTGGCCAGAAACACAGTGGTCAGAAACACAGTGGTCAGAAACACAGTGGTCAGAAACACAGTGGTCAGAAACACATTGGTCAGAAACACAGTGGTCAGAGACACAGTGGTCAGAAACACACTGGTCAGAAACACAGTGGTCAGAAACACAGTGGTCAGAAACACAGTGGTCAGAAACACAGTGGTCAGAAACACATTGGTCAGAAACACAGTGGTCAGAGACACAGTGGTCAGAAACACACTGGTCAGAAACACACTGGTCAGAAACACTATGGTCAGAAACACAGCGGTCACAAACACAGTGGTCAGAAATACAGTGGTCAGAAACACAGTGGTCAGAAACACACTGGTCAAAAACACAGTGGTCAGAAACACACTTGTCAGAAACACACTGGTCAGAAACACACTGGTCAGAAACACA
>SZWC01024212.1:24651-38133 GCA_023375785.1 Penium margaritaceum
CCCCCCCCGCCCCCCCCCCCCAACCCTTCCTCCGACCTCCTCAATGCCCCAAACGCCACGCCTGCCACACACCTCCCGCAAAGCAAAGCTGCGAACAAGGAGCTGTCACCACCATGCGAGTCCGACATTGCCACACCCCCTCTGTCTCCGTCTGCCCTCGCGCGCACAGCTCTCACGCACACAGCTCACGCGCACAGCTCACGCACACAGCTCACGCACACAGCTCACGCACACAGCTCACGCACACAGCTCACGCGCACAGCTCACGCACCAGGGCCGGTGCAGTCGCGCACGGCGAGCCAGTGCAGCAGGCGCGCCAGCGTGCCCTCGCCCAGGCAGCGGTCCACGTCGTCCAGCGTGTCCACCGCGAGCACGGCGGGGTCCGCCTCCCCCAGCCCCACCAGCACCCACGCGAACCCCTCGTTGCCCACCACCGGCAGAACCCCCACCACCTTCACTGGGTACACCTGCCCGAGCACCGGCGGCGGCGGCGCACACGAGGAGGAGGAGGAGGAGGAGGAAGAGAGGTCGACGATCTCGAGGGGCAGGCCGTTGCCTGCCATGTGGTGGAACTCCTCCACCGTCTCCTCCGGGTCCTGCCACGTCTGCGGCAGAAACCCGTGGCTCCATTCCGCGTTCGCCGTGAAGCGCGCGGGCCGACAGCGCTTCGACGACACGCGCAGCGGCGTGTACGGCTCGAACGCGACCTCGTGACGCACCCACGTGCCGCGCGGCGTCGTGCACACCGCGTTCACCCAACAGCCGCCACCGCCGCCGGCGCCGCGGCTGGCGAACAGTGGCACGTCGTGCCACAGCGACACGATGCGGCTGGCGCCGTCCACGAGCATGAGACGGAAGCCCAGAGAGCCAGGGGTCCCGAAGTGGACCGCATTGTTGGCCACGGCTGGCGGCTGCTGCTGCTGCTGCTGCTGCAACGAGTTGGAGGAAGTCGAACATGTGGAAGAGACGGAGAGCGAGCATGCATCGGCACGGTCCCAGACCATTGACGCTCCTGCTCCGGCTGCTGCGGTTGCTCCCACCGCTGCTGCTGCTGTTTGTCCAGCTTCCGCTCCTGTGTTCAGCCTTGCCGTGGGGGAAGAGGGGGCAGCCATAGCCGTGCCTGGCGGCGGCTGGGGAATCGGGTGAGACGTGATCGGCGTTGCAGCGAACGCTTGGACGTTTGCGGTTGCCACGGTCTTGGCCGCTCATGGAGCGCAGGACGTCATGCCCACGTCCGCTGGGTTGGTCGCGTGTGAGCGTCTGAGCGTGACAGCCGCTCCCCTCTCAGAAGAGGGCGAGGGCGAGCCGCCGCCCGCTGCCAGAGAACCGGGTCTCCCTTTCGTTAGCGTCCCACCAAGAGCGCATACGGCATTCGTTTCATTTTCGAGGGCTTTTCGTCAACGGCCCTCGGCTAAGCACTGTTTTACGCGTCGTGACCCTTGACTACAAGCGCGGTCATTTCGCGACGCCGCAGCTACCACGATCTCGAGGCGTCCATTCCAAACCGCACTTACTACGAGTCGTGGCCCTTCGGCGTTTGCTGAATTCAAAGATGAGAATAAAGTACCCCGTTATAGCAAAAAATTGACGCGATCAGCCCGAAAAAACGCGAAGTAAACAAAACTGGCCCTGAGTTTTAACGTTTCATGTCCATGCACACTGATTTGTGAAAATGGAACATGACAGGCCACTCAAACGAATTTTTGAAACGAAAGAGTCCCTACGAGCAAGTAGTTTTTTCAATCATTCATGTGAAATATTGCGTCCATGTCATCTCCTCATTAACTTGTACTTTAAAAATGTTCAATTTGTCGTTCTCTACACAAAGTGCGTCACCGAAAGCGATTTCACATGACCCTTTTATATGCCTTGTCAAGTGAAGTAATTTAAGATCAAAACATTTCCTAAATTTTTTCACGTAGGTGGTTTGATACTTCTTCCTTTTCACCATGCTTCATCACGGAATAATACATGAACTCAAAATACTCCTTCAACACGAGGTGTTCCAATACAACTCCTTATACCCCTTAAGATACGTCGTGTTCCAAAAATAAAGTCCAATGATTCTCAATTTTTAAATATGTCGATGGTGCTAATAATGACAAAAAAAGGATAACTGGGCTTCTTAGTCTTTTTCTTTCCACATACAACAAATCATGACAAGAAAGATATAAAAAGAATCCCATGGGCCGTTACTAATACCTCTATTTTAGGATCGATATTATTCAACCTCAATGGTTTCTTAAGAATTTATGAGGAACCAAATGCAATGTTTTTTCTTTCAAATCTTCTTATGGAAATTCGTACGTTGTACACATTATGATACATAAAAAGGAAACCAAAACATATAAATTCTTTTTAAACATAGAATCATAATTTTAAATAATATCTTTACGATTATTGAGGGTTGAAATTACATTATTCAAAGTACTATAACTTATCATCCATAATTTTAATCATGTTTCCACTAAAGTTAAGAAAGTTAAGGAGATGTTTTACATCATTATTGAACTATGAAATGGTCCCCTGTGGATAAGGTTTTAAATTGCAATAATATTGCTAAGAATAGAATGATGTCAAGTTATATTCCTTTAAATAATGGCGAATTTCAACTCTAATATTTCATAATAACTTAATTTACATTAATCCTTATAATTTGTTGTCGGAACAAGACATGCCCTATGAGGTATATGGAGAAATATTCAAAACCTGGTTTTGATGGAGCATTTTGAGTTCATGTGATATGCCTTGGCCAAGCATTATGAGAAAGAAGATTTATTGAAACACATGTGAACAAATATAGACACATTCTTCATTGGAAAGTGTTGGGGTTTTAGAGCCTGTAGTGACGAAGTCACCGTGTGCTCTGATGTAGCAAGGGGGTCTTGCTACTGTCCAGGATCTCTATGTCCTGCAAGCAAACCTTATACTCCAATGTGAAGCGGGAGACTTGGATAGGAACTTGTAGTTGAAAAAGACTATCAAGTACAAGTATGGTACAAGGAAACAGCGGCGAAACACAGCTCAACTTAGTGCTCTGACACAACCTGCCCCATCCGAGGGCGCAACACCTTGCTAGGCCGTCAAGGCTGTCGTTGCAAGGGTCTCAACACGATCACCGTACGTTCAGGTGAAATGGCCTCCAGGTTCGCAAGGCAGCCTCCTCTCCACGTTGGCAGCCACTGCTAGACTTACTGGGTCGTCAGAGGTCTTCTTACCCTCCTAGCCAAGCTGGCAGAGTGCTACCAGGCTTACTAGGTCGACAGAGGGGAACTCCAACAGAGTCCTTCCAGTCTTGATCAGCACTACACAGGCACAGCTGATAACAGATACTAACTCTGGGCTCAACGCCTAGACACAGCTCCTGGCTCAAAGATGAGCAACGTCCAGAGAGGCAGCCATAGACAGGCTGCTCTCCAGTCTTGGGCGTAGTCTGGCCAGCTCTTCTAGGTAATCAGGCCTTCAGGTAGTCAGGGGCGTCCACCAACCCAAGCTGGCAGAAGGCTGCCAGGCTGTCATGGGTCTTCAGGTGAGAGAGCGTCTGCAAAGTCTTGGTTTGAGGTGTTGTCTAGCAAAGATGGAATTCTGGTGCAACTAGTAGAGTTGATGGAGTTGTTGTTGAAGTTGTGTTGGAGTTACTGCTGGAGTTGTCGGAGTTTCTGCTGGTGTTACTGGACTGACTGAGTCAAGTGTGCTTTTATACTAGGATCCTGGCAAGTTGACCAGCTGCCATGTGCCTAGAGGAAGCTTCATGCTATAAGATCGTAGCTTCCTCCTCATTGAATCTTCCTAGTCCAAGGCACATATCTTCCTCCTCAAGGAAGCTTCCTGAATGCTGGAAACTTTGACGTGGTCTCAGCTGTTGAGTCGTGCATGTTGCCGCTGACGTAGGGCGGTCCCCACTCTTAGCTCCGCATGCAACTGTTGAGTCGTGCATGTAGTAGCTGATGTAGGTGCTGAGTCGTGCATGTGGTAATTGATGCAATGCTGAGTCGTGCATACACCACGTGATGTAGAGTGGTCCCTCCTCTAGAGACCTGTTTACATATGCTGATGCAAGCGGTCTTAGCAGTCTAGTCAGGTGTAGCCCCACCCTGACTGGTCTGGGCCAAGTACCCAGCAGTGCTTGCTTGCACTACGCAGCCGTTGACCAAGCTGGGCCAACAGGCATGTACAGCTCTGTTGTGCATGCAGCTATCAAAGATCCATGCTCCTTTCCCCCCTTGGACCTGGATGCCTGAATTAAATCTGGCCTGTACATTAAAAATTCCTGGCCGAGTCGCACCAGGGTATTTACGGATAAAATCTGTAACTTCACGTATAGACCTCCGATTGTGGATCTAATTGCGCCATGTCGAAGCTGTCTCTTAGCGCAATTACTGCTCTCTCTAACAGAAAGGACCATAAGTGGGACAAGTTTCATAACAGGGTCACATGATGAATTTTTTCCGTAAAGCAATTTCTTCATAGAATGGTTACATGAACATTTTAAGAAGACACATTTAAAAAGAGATGACATGGCGACAGTTTTTCACATGAAAAATTGAAACTACTTACGGGTAGGGGCGGTTTCCTATCATAATTTCGATTGAGGGGCTTCTCGTTGTCATTTTCACAAATTAGGGTTCATGGATATAAAATCGTTCAAACTTGGGATCATTTTCGTGTAATTTGCGTTCTTTAGGTTTGATTGCGTTGATGTTGTACTAAAATGGGGTACTTATTATCGTCTTCGAATTCAAGAAACGCTGAAGGGCTACGACTCGTAGTAAATGCGGTTTGGAACGGACGCCTCGAGGTCGTGGCAGGTGTGGCGTCCCGGATTACAATGCTCGCGATCATGGTGACGAAGCATAGAACAGTGCCTAACCGTGCCTTGGACGAGAATCCCTCTTTCATTTTCTCTGATGGAAAAACGACCAGCGGTGATTCGCGTTAAAATAAAATAAAGGAAGGGGGTTGTTACGACGACCGCCTCCCGCTCGAGGCCCGTGTCCATAGGCAAGTCGATGGCCCTGGTGGACAATCGGCCGGCGGTGGTGGCCTTCAGTTTCTCCTCGTACACAGTGGTGGGAAGAAATGGACAAACGTCCCACTGGAGGAGGAGGAGGAGGAGGAGAATGGGGAAGGAAGAGGAGGCGAGAGGGAGATGTGGAGGAGGAGAGATTGAGGGGTGGAGCAAGACGCCGCCCTTTCCCTCGCCGTCCTGAGAACCAATCGACATTATGGAAATGGTTGAGAGCTTCGTGATCGGTCCATGCGACCTCTCACCCAAAAGCAACACCCGCCTTTGCACGTCTTCCTTCGGACAAGCCAAGTGGATAAGGAGCTTCGTCGAGAGACGAGGCAACGGAGAGCATCAAATAGAAATTTGCCCATCGGGTCAAGCGAAGTCAATAGCAAAAAAGGCAGCTAGCATTCCAGTTTGGGTGATAAGAGGTCCATAACACACCTCGGTGAAGGTTGATACCTAGGAAAAAGAGTTGATTTCACATTGAACATGCACAAAGGCAATTCAATCATGTTCCCGTCAGTTTGACTAGTGGCCCTGAGACGAATTTGCAACACTGCCTAGGAATTTCTGTGTATCACCAGAACGAATTCAATCTCTAACAATTGTAGGCCCAGACGATGTTCACCGTAGTCAATTTTTGTAATTTGCCTCTTTCATCCAAACTACTGTGCACCCTAGAAGGCAAATTTCTATAGTGGAGCGAT
Source organism: Penium margaritaceum (assembly GCA_023375785.1). Classification (NCBI taxonomy): domain Eukaryota; kingdom Viridiplantae; phylum Streptophyta; class Zygnematophyceae; order Desmidiales; family Peniaceae; genus Penium; species Penium margaritaceum. The sequence goes on from SZWC01024212.1 coordinate 30,370, forward strand.
AACAAAAAAGTATTTTTGTTATCAGATCTACCCCTTAAACTATTTGAACTAACATTCCCACTTAGGCACCCCCTTCTAACATACCAATCATCCTAACAGCGCATAATAACACCAAACTAATGATTGTTAAAAGAATAACTGCTTCCTCATTTGGTAAAAAAATTACCCTCTACATCCTTAGTATAATTCAATATGAGAGTTGAAAGATACGAACTTAAATCGGAAAGGCTACAAAAACCATTAGAACCACCAAAAATGGGTATGTGTGCACGTAATTTGGCACGCACACAAAAATTGGTTTCTTTCCATAGACATCCAAAACTGATAACAAATGAATAATGGGTCTCCAATATTCCATGTTTAGCGTTTAGGGGGAGCTTGAAGTTTTGTGCACAGGGAGTAAGGGAATCAGACACCACTATTTGCCCATAAGGCCCAATCTACGAAACTTGAACATCCCTCAACCATTAGCCATTTGGAGCTTTCACCCACATGCCAGGGACTCCCTCTTAGGGCACGTGAGACTGGTTGTGCCACAATGCCCCACCCAAGGAGTGAGCTGCCCTCAACAACCTCAAGTCAAACTCAAACCCGACACTTAAGTAGTCATGTAATGGTTTTAAATGGAATCCATGGGTGTCTTAGCTATTCAAGGAGCTCGAATCCTGAAACCATCCCTTTCGATAGCCCACAACTTGTTGAGAAGTCTCCTTAGTAAAGGTACATAAGTTGATCAAGGAGGAAGGAATTGTGAAGATGTTGATTGAGAAGGAACAGCAAAGTGGCAAGGCCGGACAAAAATTTCTAACAACTGTGTCCGGCCGCCACGCACATGATCATGATGACTTGGCAGGCGCTAGCAATCCTAAACATCACCAGCTGGCCATGTGTTTGGCCAAGAACGGTAGTTGTGATCTCCGAAAACCTCATTAGGGTGATTACTGTAAACGCCTTCCAAACCATTTGTGACCAATCACCCTCCCATCATACACTCATTTTCCAGTGTACATCGTATACCATAGAGAAAGGTAACTTCCAGGAAATACACATACCCCACGTACAACAGAAGGCAACTTCCAAGACATACACATACCCCACGTACACTAAGTTGCACTATCCAAGAAACCACATTACTAGACCAGTACCCCAATAAACTCACCACATACAACTCCCCCCTCCCTCCCCCCAACCCCCCCCCCACATGCACATGCATAACTAAATCAAAGCATATCACACTAGTGTACATTTAGCACCCATCTCTTCATACACTCCCATCATGCACTCACCACATAGAACCCCCCCTCCCCTTCACTTCCCTTCCTCCCCTCCCACAATCACTATATATCTAAATCACGACATTATACATGAGTGTACATTAAGCACCCATCTCCACATACAATCCCCCCATACACTCACCACATACAAACCTCCTCCCCCCACACATTCACTTGCACATCAGAATCACAGCATTATACACTAGTGTACATTTAGCACCCATCACCCCATACACTCCTCCTATAAACTCACCATGTAGACCCCCCCCAAACCCCCCACATTCACTTGCACATGAAAATCACAACATTACATTTGTGTAAATTGAGCACACATCTCCACATACACTCTCCCCATACACTCACCACAACCCCCGCTACCCCCACATTCACCTTCACATCTGAATCACAACATTATACACTAGTGTACATTTAGCACCCATCATCCCATACACTCCCCTCATACACTCACCATATAGAAACCCCCATCCCGACCCCACATTCACTTGCACATGTGAATCACAGCATTATACACTAGTTTACATTTAGCACACATCTCCCCATACACTCCCTACATACACTAGTGTATAATATTGTGATTCACATGTGCAAGTGGATGAGGGGAGCAGAGGGGGGGGTCTATATGGTGAGTGTATGAGAGGAGTGTATGGGGTGATGGGTGCTAAATGTACACTAGTGTTTAATATTGTGATTCAGATGTGCAAGTGAATGTGGGGGGAGGGGGGATTGTATGTGGTGAGTGTATGAGGGGATTGTATGTGGAGATGGATGCTTAATGTATACTAATGTAAAATTTAATGAATCAGATGTGCAATTGAATATGGGAGGGGGGAGGAAGTGAGGGGGGTTGTATGTGGTGAGTGTGTAAGAGCTTTCAAGACATACACATACTCCACGTACCTTACAAGGAACCTTCCAAGAACTCACATTATCAGAAACACCCATACACTCACCACACATAACTCTCCCCCCCCCCAATTCACTTGCACATTTGAATCACAACATTATATAATAGTGTACATTTAACACCCATCTCCACATATACTCCTCCTATACACTCACCACCTAAAACCTTCCCTCCCCCCACATTCACTTGCACATGTAAATAAAAAAATTTTACACTAGTGTACATTTAGCACTATCACCCCATATAGTCCCCTCATACACTCACCATATATAACCCCCCTCCCAACCACCCTCCATTCACATGCACATATGAATCATAGCATTATACACTAGTGTAAACTTAGTACCCATATCCACATACATTCCCCCCACACACTCACCACATACAACCCTACCTCACCCCTACATTCACTTCTACATCTTAATCACAGCATTATACACTACTGTATATTTAGCACCCATCTCCCCATACACTCCTCAAACTCTCACCATATACATCCCCCCCAGTCCCCTCCTCCACACTCCCTCCACATTTAATTGCACATTTGAATCACAACATTATCTAGTAATGTACATTCACCACCCATCTACCCGTACAGTCCCTCGATACACTCACAACATATAACATCCCCCTCCCTTCATTCCCCTCCCCCCTCCCACATTCACTAGCACATCTTAATCACACCATACACCAGTGAACATTAAGCACCCATATCCATATGCACTTCCCCCATACACTCACCACGCACAACCCCTCTCTCACCCCAAATTAACTTGCACATCTGAATTACACCATTATAAACTGGTGTAAATTTAGCACCTATCACCACATACACTCCCCTCATACACTCACCATATAGAACCCCCCCTCCTCACCCCCCCACACTCACTAGCACAAATGAATCATAATATTATACACTAGTGTGAACTTAATATCTTTCTCCACATACACTCCTCCCATACTCTCTCCACATACAACCCCCCTCCCCCTATTCACATCTGAATAACAACAATATGCACTAATGGATATTTATCACATATCTCCCCATACATTTCCCCCATAAAATCACCATATAAAACCCCCTCCTCCCAAAATTGACTTGCGCAATTTGAAGAAAAACATTTTATACCAGTGTACATGTAGCACCCATCTCCACATACAATCCCCCCACACACTCACTGCATAGGAATACTCCATATCAGAAACTGCATGTAACCTTCATGCATCATCATACTAAACTATACACCAACATGATGGTGTACAAAACAACCATGATTAACCATACCTTCTTCAAACATCACATTATTTTTTACGTGACTAATACTTTCCTACTTTAACATGATGGAAAAAGCAAGGCAACCACTAATCATGGCTCCCATGTAATGCTGGGTCTCACCATTCTGGAATACACAGTTAGGATAACACGCTTATCACAAAGTCAGATCCTGCACGATGACTGGTCTCACTGAATCCATGAAGCTTTTTCAATGCTTTGACATAACAACAGGAGCAACGAACTATGTCGCAAAATAAACAGTTTACATAGAAGGTTGAATGTGATTGGAATCCAACACAAGGTGGGTCTTGGCTCTTTAGGTTTTGACCATCCCTCTGAACCGTGTTCATGGAACTTGGAGCGCAATTTTTGAAGGGAGACACTCGGAGGAGTTAGCGATCACGACATGAAGAGCCTCAATGGAGAGGATGGAAATGGAGGACTGTATAAGGTCGTAGGTGGTGCTTTACGGGAGAAAAGTGTCTGTCAACATTCATCAAGTGATAATGAAGATCAGTCAAGATGAGCGGAGGAACGGGTGATTCAAGAGAAGATGGAGGTAGAAGGTGGGTCGATGGAGGCAATGAGGGGATGGTGGGAAAGGAAGGAATGCGGGAATGACGATGGCAAAGTTGACGAAGACAAGGAAATAGTGGAAACAAGGGGGAGAGAAAAGAATGGAGAGGATGGACGAGGTGGCAGACCAGGAGGATCAGGAGAGGAGGAATGAGAAGAGATCAGAAGAGAGGAGGTTTGGGTGATGAGAGGTGAGGATGGAGGGTAAGCTTCAGATTAAGTAGGGGAGAGAGGGGGAAGAGTGGGGGTGAAGGTGGTGTGAGGGGAGGGGGATAAAGAGGGAGTTGCTAAGGGGAAAGGGGAGGATGGGCATGAAAGGGAGGACTGAGGAGAGTGGGGGAGGTGGCGGATGGAGATGGGAGAGGAGGTAGCAAGAGGGGAGGAGGGCAAGAGAAGAGGAGAGGTGATGTAAGGGGAGAAGGAGATAGAGAGTGAGGGGTTAGGAGAGTGTCGACAATGAATTGATGACTGTGTTGGGATGGATGGGATGATAGCGATGGTATTAAGGAGGTGGCGAGCAGTGTCAGGAGAGATAGAACAGGCATGAGGAGGAGAGGATGTAAGCTGAATGACATCAGTAAGTACATTCACTGCCGAGAGGAGGGACAATGTACATGACTATGCATGAAGCGTTGCAAGGCTAGAAACATGTACCGTAAGGGCAGGGATGCAAAGGAGTAGACTACGAGGAGACAATAACACATGAGAGACATTGCAAAGACCATGAGGGACCCAGAAGGGAAGGCGACACGACATTGTTGCCAGTTGTGTGTGAAGTATTCATATTAGAAGCAGTTTAGAAGAGGAGGGGAAGGAGGCGTAGATAGATGCGAGCCAAGAAAACAGGGAGGACGAGGCAGCAGTGGGAAGAATGAGTCAGGGACAAGCGTAGTCAGCAAGGAGGGACAAACAAGAAGGACTAGAAGGTGATTACAAGAGGATTGAGAGGGGAAGGGGGGGGACGGGTAGTGAAAGGAAGGGAGGAAGTGTGCAAGAAAAGGGGAATGTCATGGTAAAAAGCAAAAGAATTGGAGAATGGAGAAGGACAAGGGAGGAAAGAGATAAGAAGGGGGAGAGCGAGAGAGAAAGGGAAAGATAGGGAGAGAGGGAGAGAGAGATTAAAGGAGGGGAAGAGAGGAAAGGAAGCGAGGGGGTTAAGGGAAATACAACGAGGGGACGGATGAAGGGAGAGAGGAATGAAGAGGACCTGTGTTAGGGAGGGACGAGGATGGCGGTGAGGGAGAGAAGGGGGTGAACTAAAGGGAGACAGGGAGGGGAGAGAAGGCAGAGAGAGTAGGGGACAAGTGGGGAGGGGTGGTCCTATTTGGCACACTACGACTTTCGCAAATGAAAACAATGGGTCTCATCGCCTTCTTCAAAGGAATCCCATAAAAAACAGCAGTTAGAGTGAAAAATGGTAACGCTGGAGATGAAAATGACAGGTTCAGAGATGATGAACATGTCCATGGTGATGACGATGAGGAAACTGATGATGAGGATGATGAGGATATTGATGATGAGGAAGAAGATGATGATGACGATGGAGAGAGGATAGAGGGGTAGTAGTCAATAGAATGAAATGGTTGGGGATGGATGTGATGGTGTTGGTGAAGATAACAACGGTGAGGATAATGTGGAGGAAAAGGTAGATGAAGAGGGAGGGAGGAGAGAGAGGAAGAAGTAAGAGAGAAAATGGGTGGGAGGATAGGATTGGGGGATTGAGTGAATAGGGGATGAGAGCAAGGGAGAGGAGAAGAAAAGGAGGGGGGTCAAGGAAGAGAGAGATCGAGGACAATGTCAGGGAGAGGAGGGGGACCAAGATCAAGGGAGAGAGGGCAGTGGGACGGGATCGACAAAGGGGGGAGGGAGGAAGGGATTGAGAAAGAAGAGGGAGGACGGGATGAAGGGAGAGAGGGATGAGAGGAGGCGAGAGCAAGGTGGAGTGGGAGGTAATGGGGCTTACATGATCAAGGGAGAGAGGGAGGGGGGATAGGGCCAAGGAGGGAGGATGGGATCAAGGGAAAGGAGAGGTAGCAAAGATGGGGGCAAGGACAAGAGAGGGGGTGGGAAATGTTGAGGGAGAGTGGGCATGAGGGAGGAGGGGATTGAGGGGNGGATTGAGAAAGAAGAGGGAGGACGGGATGAAGGGAGAGAGGGATGAGAGGAGGCGAGAGCAAGGTGGAGTGGGAGGTAATGGGGCTTACATGATCAAGGGAGAGAGGGAGGGGGGATAGGGCCAAGGAGGGAGGATGGGATCAAGGGAAAGGAGAGGTAGCAAAGATGGGGGCAAGGACAAGAGAGGGGGTGGGAAATGTTGAGGGAGAGTGGGCATGAGGGAGGAGGGGATTGAGGGGGGAAGATAGAGAAGAGGCCAAGATTTGGGGGGAAAGAGAGAGAGAGGGAGAGGAGGGGAGAAGTAGGAGGAGGTGGAGAAGGAGGACGAGGATTGGAGGGAAGAGGTGGGAGAGGGAGGGAAGGAACTGGGGTCTAGCTGGAGGGACGTAGGGAGGGAGGTAAGGATTGTGAAAGGGAGGAAGGGAGGCTGGGAGGAACATCAAACAGGCAAATAGAAATGAGGGAGGGAGGGACATGAGGGTCGACAAACAAAATGAGGGAAGGAAAGACAGAGAGAAGTGAAGGAAATATGGAGGAAAGGAGGAATAAAGGGGAAGAGGGAGGGAGGAGGGCAGGACAAGGAGGAAGAGAGAGCGAGAGGGAGAGAGAGAGAGGGAGAGAGAGAGTGAAACTTAGAGGGAGCAGGGGGAGGGAGGGTGAACGGGAGAGAGGAGGGAGGGAGTACTGTGAATTGTATGTACGAAGATAAAGTATACATCATATTTCGGATATGTGCAGTGGAAGAAGAAAAATTTGCAGATTCTGGAGAGCGAAACATGTTTTAAAAAGATGGTGAACACATGAGTCAAGAATTAATCTCCACACGCTCATGAGGAAATGTGTACATACACGCACAGTATCAGAATGACATCAGATGTATACAAGGAAACTACATCGTGGGGACCAACACTACAGGAAGGTTTTCAATGATTTTTGTCTTAATTTATTAAACGTTATGAATTTAAAATGTGATGTCTTGAAACTAAAACAATAACTAGAGTGAAACCTTAAAACAGTATAGAAGGATTACAAGTTTGCTACGAACATTGAATACATTTGAGACATATTATTTTTCATCTCCATTCCACTTTCAAATGCATGTTTGAACTTGTGTGGTTGTACATGCTTGTACATATGTTCAAATCCATATGTATGGAACATCATATGTATACATTATTCTTTTACAAGTAGTATGATTTCAATCCATTCAATATTAATATACATGTAGCCATTTGAATAACCAAAACATATATCTATATATATATATATCTATTCCTATCTCCATTTATATATCTATACCTATATCTATATGTTTATCTATATCTATATTTACATCTATATCTATATTTATATATCTATCTATATCTACAACTACATGTATCTATATCAAAATCTATATCTATGTATATCTATCTCTATATCTTTATCTGCATCTACATCCACATCTACATCTATATCTATGTATACCGATATCTCTATCAACATCTATATCTATATCTATATCTATATCTATATCTATATCTATATCTATATCTATATCTATATCTATATCTATATCTATATCTATATCTATATCTATATCTATATCTATATCTATA
>SZWC01024213.1:0-17590 GCA_023375785.1 Penium margaritaceum
TTTCTGTAGCGACCGCTGTTGCATCGTTCTTGCATCTTCCTAGGATTTCAGTGCCTCTGGAGTAGCTGCTGTTGTCTCATTTCAGAATACTGCCCGGTTTGTACCGTCGCCCTTCATTCTCGAATCATATCTCTTTCTGCGGTCGCTAGGGGACAGCATGAGAGAATTCGATGACTGCACGAAATTCGTGCCTTATCCTAGATCATAGCATTGGGCCGTATCTGGTCCCGTTAGTTTGAGATAGCGGCGGAGGACCCAAGGAGATTTGTGGGCGGTGGCTGGGAATGGGTAGATAAGTGGGTGAAAGTTCACCCACATATGACGTGGGTGAACGTTCACCCACATATGACGTTATCAGAGATAAAAACATTTAGCTGTAGATCGATGGTTCCAACGCTGGAGCGTAATGCATCCAAGGACTCTCCCGTTATCTACAACCGAAATTGACGGAACACGATTCACCGTCAGCCGGCCGTCACGGCTCTCATCTGCACAGGTGGGGTAACAAGGTCGAGGAGAGTTGATGCGTCGTGTGTCGGGGGTGAGGAGATGACTGCGAGGTTGCGAGCTGCGAATTGCCGGTGGGTGGGATTCTGGCCGTCAGGGAAGATTATGTGAATCACGGCTGAAGAATCGTTTATGTCTTCAATTGTCTTTTAAGAGAGAAGTTACGATTTCAAATCGCAAACTTCAAAGAGATGACGTCAAGAAAAGAGCGAATGTTCACCCACTTCTTTTTCACCCATTCCCAACGACGGCAATGATATGAAGGCAGAAATGGACCGAACATGAGGAGATGGAATTTAGCAGCTTTCTCTCTCACATGTGCTTCTTGGCCTCGGAGATGTTGATCATATACATGAGATCTTACCAACAGGCAACAGGATTTCCAGGATGAAGATCTTTCTCTTCCATTGGTTGCCACATGCGGCGTTGGCAACATCATTTAAAGCGGACTGCTGGCGGTGCTTTGTTTTCTCAGAAGAAATGTGCTCGGAGGCTTCTTCATGCAGATGTCTTGGATTTCTAAATTTTGTCTTTTTCTGAAGGGTCGTGTTGCTTTCCGTCTTCCACCATTTTCGAAGTGCTACATCCTGATTCATATCACAGGGTTCATGATCTCTGTGATATGAATACCGCTTTTCTGTGGCCATTGTCAATGACCTTGCCTGATTTAGTGCGAAAATTTTAATATGCAAATAGGCGTGCATTTATGACACCAGTATTATCGCTCGTGATTTATGTTGGAGCAGTTTTTGTGAGCCGTGCAATCTGTTAAGTGCATCAACAGCAGACTTTCCACTTTGGGTGTCAATCTCGATTTAGCACAAAAGGACTGGCGCTCGTCAAGATTGACATGCCAAAAAGTTATCTTCCGCATTTCAGCGCGACCCTGAAAAAACCTAATGCAGATTTTTTTCGTGAATAATTCTCAAGCTATGAGAACAACCGTCTTGGGGTTCAGGTTGTTTCAAGCTGACCCTATCTAGTCAAATATTTATAGTCCTCCATTTGACCACATGAATGGGACCAAACAGCTGTCGATAATGTGTGGTCCACAAGGCCAACAGTTTTCTGAACAACAGCAAAATTGGCAACCTATTATTCAAGAAAAACGCTTTGACTAACCCAACCCCCTACTCAATCCCTCCATTGACCATATAGCTTGTGTACCCATGTGTTGAAATCAAAACCAACCTTTCCAAAGACATACTGCAATTTTCAACATAAGCATAACGTGGGAAAAATGACAATCAACTTATTATATGCAATGTTGATCGGCCATCAAATTGAATCCCGTTCTATGCACTTGCTTTGCTAAATGTACAGTCTGCGACATTTCTTTAAAGAATGGAAATGTCCATCATCAGAGGATTTGTAATAATCATTCATAAACTTTTTCATGGTTTTGGTGCTCAAGTCAACCCATCATGGGATTGTTGTATGAGACAACATAATCCCAATAGTCTTTACCTCATCACACTAATCTTTGGTTGGTCTCCCTCTTTGCCCCAAATGTTAAAAATCTTAACTTCAAGCTACCAACATCTGTGAAGCCTCCTATAGCACATAAAAGACACAGTGAATTATGAAATTTATCCAAATTCATCCCTCATTGCCATTTGCCTTATGGTTTTAGAGGCACTACCGTGCTTCAATACGCCAATCCTTACAAACGCATAGAGTTGACTCTAGCCACCTCTCTTGAATGCCGCTACCACATTCTTTGCATGTAGCAGTAACCTCATAGAGAGATCACCACTGGGCAATCATTTTTTGCATCAAAAGGCACACCCATCTCCATGATTGTAGGCAAACCGACATCCTTGCCTCCACCAAACTTCACATCAACCCTAGCAGCTAGTGCAATGATAGCTTTGGTCTAATGAGCAATAGTAGTTGTAGGAGTCACACTAGGAAAGCGTATAGAAGCACAATCACCAGCTCAGCCACAATGATTACATTTGCAATCATGGCAATGGTAGTTGCAAGAACATCCACAATAGGTATAGTAGTAAACGTAGTAGTAACGGCTATGGGAACAGCGCGACTCATGGCCGCTGTATCAATCGTAGCTTCAACTATAGTAGGTGAAGTACAAACATAACTATAGCGACCCTTGCACAAGCGCATTATCTTGGCAACAATCCACATTTTAGCTACTTTTCTATTGGATAGGAAATCGGTCTCAAACATCCTACACATTGAACCTTGGCATTTGGACATATTTTTATGAAACATGCGAGATTTTGGCATGCAAGAAACACTCTAAGTTTCATTTGAAAACGATGGTGACCATTTCTCCTTTAAGCATAAGTCATTTTGCTTCCTAGCAATGGTCAGAGGCAAACAACATTGTCATATAACAAAAATATTTCAAACTATATAGGACCTATTGGATGGCACATTACCCTAAAATAGTAAACATTACCACTCAACCCTAGTTCAACAAGGTTTATTGAAAATTTGTAATCTTCCTCGGAAAGTAGATTCATTTCATGTTTGTAAGACAAGTGGAAGCTTGGGGTTGGCCACATAGTCTAGCATGGGTTTCAAACAAAGCATAATGTCCTTTCTTCAACAAAAGAATAGCAAGCACAAACATTTTATAATCATCATCTTTATGCAATAACATTACGGTGAGTTGATATAAGATGGGGAAGAATTTCCAAAAAAAGCCAAGTGCATTTGATGCCTCCAACAATGAAATTGATGTTTGAGAAGATTTCCACTACCTCTCCATTAACACTTATACACAATCATGAGACGTTTGTGCAATCATTCATGTCCACGAGTGGAAGTTTCACGATGGATCTTTTCAATATTGAAACTCTGGAATGGGTTTTCTTATTCCTCTTTAGTGAAGATAACATATCATGAGAAATTTCAAGAATAATATCAATATCCTTCATGTTTTAGGATATTGTGCATTGCTTTCCATTCGTGCAATGACAAGGCGTTTTGAAATGAGTACCCCTTTCCGTAGGGAGTCCTTGCTCACAAACAAAAATTCAACCATGACACACATATTTACCACAAAAGAAAGAGAAATAGGTACGTCATTCTAAAGATTTTAGGGAGTATCTCACGATAAACTCATTCTGTTTTGACTCAAAAACCTGGGTTGACAAGGAAGATGAAACTCTGTATGTAAAAAAAACTCTTCTTCTTGAATGGATTACTTTGTTACATTCCTTACGTCTGAAAAAAACATAACTGTGTACCAATGCGTGTTTCAAATAGGATGCACCAAAACACATGATTCACAAACTGAATGAGACACATAACATGTATGATTGATCCCTCTACCATCAAAGGTGAGTTTCCATTCAATTGTGTCGGCTTATCATGTGCAACATTGCCTAGGCTATGAATGTATTCGAGGGGTGAGTGGCAAAGTGTGTTTTGAAGATGATGAAAAATTTGTACTAATGTGTTTTGGATTCCTTCTTGCATTTTTTATTGCCCGCGTATCTTCATCCAATATATAGGTTTACAGTTTTCACTATGCACTTGTAGTCCCCTATACACTATCTTGATTAAATCTCATTCTTTGAAGGGATTCGTTGTGACGGGTCTCAATTGAGGACCAATTCAATCATTGGAATGGAACAAACTATTATAAAAAAATTGCTTTAAGTGTACCTAAACAAAATTGTAAGAAAATATTTGAGTCATGTCTTATCTATTGTGGCAATTACATAATGTTAGTAATTACCCATTGCTGGTTATGAAGAGATTATAAGCATCTTCATTTTGTGAAGGATCTATTTGATACATGTTGTTGAATTCAAATTTTTATTTGATCATGTTTTAAAAATCTTTATGTTTTGGTTGATACATGTTTCATGTAATTTGTAAATGAACTTAGAAATATCTACTAAAACACATGAGAGAATGGTTGATGTTGACCCAGTCCAGCCCGAAAGGGAAGAAGTGTTTTCTTTAAGTGTCACGAGATATGAATTGTCACGATTCAAAAGATTATTCATTAATGTAACCCAATTTTCCATTTTTTTTTCTTTTTGTTATGCCTTTCACCTATTTGTTCTTTAATCCATTAGATATCATCCCTAATACCTTATGTTAATGGACGTCAATATTTCATGGAAAGGGGAAGAGTGCATAATTGAGAGTAAAGACATACCTGAAAAAATGGATAGTACATATTTTAATTGTAATTTTAGTGGGATGGCTGTTATAAACCTCTCACCTTCCTATAGCAAGGCAATGGATATTGTAAGGGCTAGCCGTTTGCGACCTGATAGAAGGCTACCCTAGCTATAAAAGACTGGCATCTAGCCACCCGCCATCAGGCCGCCACTAGCCAGTGGCTTGATCAGTGGCTAGAGGGCCACAAGGGCCTGAAAGGGTTGGCTAATTGCTTTGTTCCCTCGCCCTTGCACACCCTCCTTGCACACAAGAGGAAGAAAGGATAAGGGATTGCAAAGCTATCAAGATTGGAGACGAAGAAGATAAGTAGGTACAAAATCATGAGACGTGCCTAGCACACGTTAGCTTCACTTCTTTGCCATCTTCTGAAGTTTTATTCATACAAATGTTGTGTTTATTACATGAATCTTTCCTAAAAAATGATAATTTTGGGATGTATACCCCTTGTTTTGAACCTAGAACAAGGATGCTTAAAAATTTGCATTCTTGATAGTTTATAAATCTTTCCCTTTCTTCTCCATCCCTTTAAACATCATTTTACACTTAAAAACCATCATTTGTAAATAAACCTTACATATTCTCGTTTGATGCTCCTTTAAACATGATTTCTCATGGCCAAATCGACCATTGTGCACCAAGATGTGCAATTTGTTATGAGATAACTGGGTCTTTTGACACTCTAACTTAAGCAAACATTTTGTTAAGAATTTAGTTTAATCACATCTCCATTACCTTTGGTTTACAAATTCGACCCATTCTAATTTAACCACTAGTAATGCTAGACACAATTAAACATAACATGAATATGTGGACTTAAGTGGTTGAATCACAGGACTTGCGATGCAGGTTGCATCGATTTTGACCTTAGCAAAAAGCTAGCTTGTTGTCATCTTGTCAAATCACTCAAGAAAGTGGATGAAACATGAGAACATGGTTCAAAAGACACTTAGGTGATGCTTCTATAAATTTACTAACTGACACTAAAGTGGATGAATTTCTTGTTACCCGTAGGTTTTCCTTAAAAATGGCTCTAAATAACAAACCATTTAATGGTGCTCTATTGTTAGTTAAAACCATGTTATACTGATTTTTGGCAACTGCAAGAAACGTTTCACTCAAGGTTACACACAGTGTCATGTTTAAGATACTTAGCATTATTCACATTTTTATTAAGGAGTTAGGTGTTCCTCAACTTTGCAATGTTAAGTCTCTTAATGGAAATGATCATTTGAATGAGACAACATCGATTTTTTTCATTATAAGTACAAACTTGCAACAAACCATGCAGATGTACGCCAATTTGTGTGCAATGTATGTGAATAGACATATTCAAAAGGGATACAGATAATTCTTTGTTAAAAAAAAACAAGATGATGATGTTAAGGAACGTATACTTAAAGTGATGTTATCTCTACTAGTTAGGTTCTTGGATGTATTGCAAGATCAAACCACCGGTTTCCATAAAACATGGGCTACACAATTGTGCTCCAACCAAAGGAAAACCCTCTATTCATGTATCGCCATATTCATAAAGAGCTTTAAGAAGCTAAAGGGTAAATGAAAGCGTACCTTGTACAAAGGTGGATTGAGTTAAGTAGCTCTCTGTATGGTACACCAGTCTTTGTCTTGAATTAAACAAACGTTTATCAAGCATTGAATAACATGATGATGAAGAAAAGATTCCCCTTGTAATGGATTGAGGACATTCTATTCCACATCCAAAAGTACATCATTTTGTCTCAAGGATACCATTAAATTTGCACCACCTCAGAAATAGTGTTGTGAATTCCCATGAAAGACTATCTGTAATGGATTTTGTGCTTCAAGATTTCAAATGACTTCGCAATCTTCAAAGGAGAAGAAAGTCAAACCTTTCTGAAGAAAAATTGTTGGTTTTTCTTGGTTTCCCTGAAAAACATCATAGTTTAATCTATAGGTATGAAAGAGCACATAGAATAGTTGTGCAAATTCCTTTGGATCGTGCAAGTATGACATTTTATGGGCAAGTGAGGGAGTCCAAGTTTGCACAAACGTTTCTAAAAAATCTTAAAAATCGAGTGGGAGAAGACACCGTATGTGTGGATCCACACAGGGTGCAAATGGTGGTGGTTTATTTGTTTCCCAATGATTTGTGTAGATCACGTCTTTCCTTACCCTTGTTAACTGTTTTGTAATATTCAAGCAACCACATTTGACCCTAATTGCCTTGCTAACAAGGCTTTTCATCAAAAACATGCTTTAACAAATCATCTTTGAATAAAAGACAGATGTTCTCAAGAACAAAGAGCCTCTTTCCAGAATTATTGGTGGAGCTCTTCTAGATCAATTAAAACCATAAAGGGTGTAATGTGATGCATGGATAGGAGTACTTTGAGCTATTTGTATGCATAATTGTCGACCATTTGCGTTTGGGAAAAAAGTCCTCTCCAGCTGAAAGAGGTGCACAAATGAAGATCAAGAGAACCTAGGCGCAGTAAATCCTTTTAGCATATGGTGTTGGTACGTTGAGGTAACGAAGGGGAGCGTGAAAATTGTGAAAATAAATAAGCAATTAGTGATTTGGTTCAAAAGAAACCACATATCTGAATAAAACAGGCATGTTTCAGAGAATCAACGAGTTTTTTCTTCTTCATATGTGTATATCCACGTGGAAACATCAATTTTGCCAAACCAATAAATGAAAAATGTAAAGATAGTAAAGCAAGAAACAAGTTAGGTGGATGTTTCATTCCCATCATGACAGAAAATCTATCTAAACCTTTATAATAAGCAACTTAATACATTATCCATTAAAGTAGTTACAACTTGTTTAGAATTTGTTGTTGCATTCGATATTGTGTGGATTTCAGTTTTAAGACAGTTTGAATCAAGACAATTTTTAGTTGGTAATCACCTCAAGAAATTAATACCATGAAAAAAACGGTTTGTACTAGGCATAATAATCCTTTTATTAAAGATTCTATCCTTTTTTCACGACCCACCAATTTGTGGTCATGTGGGATTTCAAATTTCTAGGGTGGCACTCTTGAACCACTATTTGTAGCTTCGATGGAGTTTCAATGTTCTTAAACATCACATGACTAGCGATCCATTTCTTTGAAAAAAAATTGTAAAAAATGTGTGCGAGACTCCTCAAGTAATTGTATATCTCTTTGAGTGCATGGGAGTGTGTCAATATGGACTTTACTAATAAGGCTGCAAACACTGCCCTAGGCCATGATGCAATTCTCGTGATTGTAAATATCACAAGTGTTATACATTTATTTCCTACATTCGGAAACTTAGATTCAAAAGGGATTGGTCTTTTTTTCTTGGAAGTTCTGGTGGAGGACCATGGATTTCTCTTGTGCATCATCATTCACAGAAAAAAATATTCTGTGATGTGTTATAAAAAATACACAGGTAATTTTGCAGGAATTCCAAAATCCAACATTATTTCATTATCAAATAAAAAACAAACCGAGTGCATAAAATTCATTCTTGAGCATATGAATTGCATTTACGTCCACCCCACGTTAAAAAAAAAGGATAACTTCCTAACCAAAACAGCGTTTAACTTTAATGACTTCATGCTTGATTCCATTTTCTTCACACAAGTGTGCTGAACTTTGGTTGCCATCCATTGGTGCACTCTTCATAAGTGATAAGTGGAACTAAAGAAGGATAGGTTTGTGAAAATATAAGAAATTCCACTTCAAGTCTTAATATCATGTCATCAAAATCCTTAACTATAAGATTCAGCTTTGAGTAACAATCATTGACATGCGAATGCTCTCTCTCTCCGTGTGTGTGTGTGTGTGTGTGTGTGTGTGTGTATGTGTGTGTGTTTGTGTGTGTGTGTATGTGTGTGTCTCTCTCCCCCTTTATCTCTCTTTATTTCTCTCTCTCTATCTCTCTATATCCATCTCTCTCTCTATGTATCGATTACTCTCTCTCTCTCTCTCTCTGTCTCTCTCTCTCTCTCTCTCTGTCTCTTTCACTCTCTCTCTCTCTCATACACACAAACATACAAACACACACACACACATACACACACACACACTCACACACATAAACAAACACACCCACACACACACACACACAGACACACACACACANGATACTGGAGGAGAGATCACAAATTGGAACATATTTTCTTGAGTAGGATTGTGCCTTAATGGCCACATGATTGCCTCTAGCTACTATTAAGACAGCCGCAACATCTGTATCATGCACACGTGGAGGTAGAATGACATCTGGAAAGCCATGAGGGTATAATTGGTTGGGTAGTGCTGTAGCCAAAAGCAAGGATCCAAGGAGATGGAGGTTAGAGTAGTGGAAATTTGTGGTTTTTAGTATGCCACCCTTATGATGAAATGCATGAGCTCTTTCTTGTGGAGAATGCATACCTTGCCAAGCTTCTTGATTTTTTCCTTGCAACTTTCACCTTGACTAGCTTTGCAAGCATCCAGTCATAGAAGGGAATGAATTGCAACAATGTTGGGTACATAATCCCATTGGCAATGCCCGTGAACGACTTGAATAGTTTACATATGGAGATTTCCAAAGCAACCACCTCCCAATCCTTAATTGTGGGAAGGAGCATTGCATTTTCCTGGCCATGTCCCTAAAGCTATGACTCCAGCACATTTTGTAGCCTAAAAACATGTATTCACATGCAAATAGTTGAGCTCCAGTTGGTCTTTATATCCATGTGCAATGACACATATGTCAAGATCACTGCAATTACTTGATAAGCAAGGTACTACTCATGTAAAGTAATTCAAGTGGAAAATGTACAATGGGGTGTCATGTTGCCACAACTATTGCAACTTGAGGTAGTCTAATGAAGTCTTGGATGGTGAGGTACATCGCATGGCCAATGTAGCACATGTGGCAAACCTTGGCCAAGACCAGCTTGTTATGGATGATTTAGTTATGGTATTCATTGAATAATTTAATGTAGCTGCCATTTTAGATCGTGAGGCAAGAAAACCAATCTTTCAATCCCCAATTCTAGAACATGTTTGAGATTGCCTAAAAAGAACTCCAGTAGTTTGTCTTACTGGAATGGCCATGAAGTACCGGGATTAGTCCAAAGGGCTTCAATGGATTTTGTCCATAATGGGCTTCAGGCCTGGATGCAAATGGCATTACACCGATTTTGGATTGTAATTTATTTACCTAGGTTTTGCACCTACTCACCTTGGTACACCTGAGGGATTCCTTCTTCATGAACCTTGCTCAGCTTCTGAACACTACCATATGGCCAAGAACTTGAATCTTTGACATTGAATAAAGCAACACTATGACCTTCAAAACTACATTCATATCAGAAGGAATGATCATGGTACTTTCAATGTACATAAGGATAGCAAAATACGGTTGCCAATACCTTGTTGGGGGTCATCCTTGCTTTCTTGCTTCAACGTATGTAGAGAATGGACCACAAATTCTTGTTGTATTAGTGTAAAGATTGATTGAGACAATGAAAGTTCTCTTGGAGGAAACATTTGCCAAGTTATTCAACTTGAATTCCTGACTCGCCCAATATGGATTAATTTTCTCTCATATAGTTTGATATGGTGTTCCTGATATTACATGGTGGACACTCGTAATAAGGAGGGTCTTGGGAAAAGTTCTTGTAGTGTGTATTAAACAACAAGTGTGCTCATGAAATCGAATTCAATGTTTTGAACATGCAAGAAACCCTTCAAAAACCAAATGGGAACAGAAAACATCTGTGTAGGCATTTAAATGATTGTTGCATGAAACACCCAAGGAATAGTGATA
Organism: Penium margaritaceum; assembly: GCA_023375785.1. NCBI lineage: Eukaryota > Viridiplantae > Streptophyta > Zygnematophyceae > Desmidiales > Peniaceae > Penium > Penium margaritaceum. The sequence continues at coordinate 10,447 of SZWC01024213.1, forward strand.
ACTATTCACTCAGAGAGCACATGAATAGGTTTGATTTTGCATGCTCTCTCAGGTAGTTGTCTCCTCTATTCTTGCATCACAATGAGATGCACATCAATGAGAACATGAATTCCATGCAGGTGTGCTCTTATTCAAAGCACGAATTGCATAGATGTGTGTGGCGCTTAGAGGATTACCCAATGTCCAAAGGTTTTCTACATTGTGGATACACGTATGCAAGTACATCAAGACAATTACAGTTAACCCTTGCAATAGGTGAAATGCTAGCGTTAGCTCTTGGAAATAGAAATCCCAAGCAATTTTTTGACGAGATCTCCATTACCATAAGCTGATTTGGAGGGATCATATTGTAGTTTTCTCTGGTTGTGCTTCCTCACCACACAAGACTCAAGTGGACAAGATCTGAAGAAATGGCAGGAGATTCATGCAACAAAAATGGGATAACATGGAAGAATAGAGATTTGATGTGTTTTTGATGGAGGTGCTCCATCACCACCACAGTAAGGATGCACAAGAAGGCAGGAGGAATGCATTTGGGGGTGGTCTTGGTTGGAAAACAGTGTGCATGCAGCTATCAAAAGTGATGTATATCAGGTGATATGAGAATGTGATATAAACGCAGGGTCAATGGTTTTTTTCTCAACAGAGATGCAAAGAGTGTTTGAAAATGTTTTCCTTTGTGAATTGTGATAATGGCACAAAAATCACTCCCACACCAAGCAAAGCTTCGCAAAAAAGTGCACAACAAGATGAAGGCTCGAATTGAGTACATCTATAAATAGTTATGTGCTTATAGGGAAGAAATAAAGTGCTGAATCATGCGACCATTTGCAGGATTTTTGGAAGGACGGGTCTTTCGCTTGGATCAGACATGTTGAAGACAAAAATGCTGCCATGAAATCATGGGTTGGTACCTGTGTTTCGAATTCATCAAAATGAATTGTGTGAAAGAACAAAAGAAACTGGTGCAAATCATTTTAGCATGAAGGAAGACCAAAACTCATATGTAAACACAATCCCATTATGTAGAACACAAAAACATACCTAGCTCATTTGCATCATGGACTTGGAGATAATATGTTTNAAAACAATCATTCATCAAATCTGATTTGACATGCTGAAGTGGTCTAGAGGTGTTGGAATTAGAAAATGAGTCTCAAAAGGAGTGCACTTTTGCATCTTGATCACCATTGCCATTGGTTTCATCAATTTCTTGAAGGAATCCAAGTAACATTGCACCACAAGTATCTAAAGCATTTCGTATTTTGTAGGCCATTCATAGCATGCATGGGCTTTTATTGCATGGCATGTACAAGGGATTTGGTTTTACTTGTCTGGTAATGATAGATATGACAAAGGAGGAGTTTGCAGTTCTCTAGGAATATGATACAAGGAAAACAACCATTAGAAGTACACGTGGAGGGAAGGATGGGAGGGGCAGAGAAACGGATGTGATACATGTCCATTAAATCACGTTTTTCAATGGAAGTTATTCCCAATGGACCAAATTTTCATAATGGTGACACTACATGCAAGTGCCAAACTTTGCCTAAGCAACCGCACTAGGGAAACACTAGCAAGCTCGGCTTGAACTTATGAAGATAAAGGACATTGACTACCTTTGAAGGATTGGTACAACTATCACAATGAATTTTCCCCATGATCTTCACATGAAGCTTACTACGTCATCCTAAAAAGACATGATGAACGGAATCTATAGGACCAAAAACACTTATGGAAAGGAAAGGTGATGAGATGCATCTTACACAAGAGACATAGAGACACACACACAGAGAGAGAGAGAGAGAGAGAGAGAGAGAGAGCGAGAGAGAGAGAGAGAGAGAGAGAGAGAGAGAGAGAGAGAAAGAGAGAGAGAGAGAGAGAGAGAGAGAGCGAGAGAGAGAGAGAGAGAGAGAGAGAGCGAGAGAGAGAGAGAGAGAGAGAGAGAGCGAGAGAGAGAGAGAGAGAGAGAGAAAGAGAGAGAGAGAGAGAGAGAGAGAGAGAGAGAGAGGGAGAGAGAGAGAGAGAGGAGAGAGAGAGAAAGAGAGAGAGAGAGGTCACTCCTTACACATGAAGGAAAAGTGAAAGGAAATCCTAGAAGGAAAGGAAAGGTAATACACGAAACATTTAATCAGCTGGGTTGTTACTCATAACATTATTAATGAATTAGAGAAATTCCTTCATTAATTCACATGAATCAATGAATGCATGCTCCCCATCCTCCCATGTAGAAATCTGCAAGCAACATGAAAGAAAAAAATCAGAATAACCATTAGAAGTGAACGTTAAACCACACCTGACTTAGGAGGATAGTTGTTGAAGACAGTATCAGACATGTAGTCAAGCTCCTTGAGCTTACAAGTTGACCGACCAGAGCTGGCACAAAATGCAAGGTCTGTGTGCTTGAAAGCTGTGAATTATGTGCCTTAAATATGGTCATGGCTTAAAATGTGAGCACAATATGCAAGAAAAACACCAAATGTACTTGTGGTTGAAGGGGAAATGTATCATTGTCATCACCTTCTTTAGTGGTAGTGCATGAGGTGATGAAATCAATGACCTTGTGATGGAGGAGGGGATCCATGAGCTATCATGTAACCTCACATGACATTTTACAAGGGAAAACATTAGGCAAGGCATGAGGGGGTAGGGGGGATTTGGGAAAAAACAGGTGTGTTTGTATAAGGATTTTGAGATACATTGAAAACAAATACCACCCTAATCACACCCTGAGTTCAGTCATAGATGTTAGCCTTGGTTTCCGTGTTGCAAAATGTTAGAAGGGTGGACAAGATAAGGAAACAGGTGCCTAAGGCATAGCATTTTAATGGCTAGAGGGCTGCCATGCATGATAAAAGTCCAAGGATAAGTTGCTGGGGAAAAACAAGGAAAATCGCTCCAACCTTGCTTACTGCTGTAATGGCCTCATCGGCAATTGGTAATTGACATCATAAGACCCTCATTAATGGCCCGTATTTAAAGGAAAAAAACCCTTACCCATGGGGTTCCTACAGTTTTATTGGCTTCTAAAATGAGTTCCAATCATGACAGGACACAACCACGACAATGGCATTCCCTCAGTTGGCTGCTGGTAAGCTAGGGATGTGCTACTCAAACATGGATGTTCCCGGCCTTGCTATGACTACTCTACAAAGTAGTGCTTGAAGACAGAGTGCATGAATTTGTGCAACTTTGTTTCTCCTTGGGAAGCTAATGTTGTTCCTAGTATTGCTCTTCTTATGGAAAAAAAGCCTTTTGCTTGTTTTGCAATTGGGTTTTTGGGCTGCGGCTCCTCTAGAATCAAGAGCAGTAGATCTCGACACCTACTCTCCAGGATTTTTTGGGAGTTGTCGATTCTAACTAGCTTTTATCATGAATTTTTTTGGTGCTTTACAATTCATTTATACTAGCCTTCAAGCATCTTATTGTTGGAAGATGATTAAAATGCCTCGAGTTTCATGCAAAATGGTTAAGAAACAAATGCTCTTGCATCTAAACTATGGATACCAAGATTTCGTTCATGAGGTTCTAACAGCATGAGGGTTGCAGAAAGCAGAGGTAAACATATATGATTACAGCAGATAGCAGAGGTAAATATATATATATGTACATGATTACAAGTGTCATCTATCCAACACAGATTATTAGCAATCCTAGCTAGAAGGAATGATCCCCTCAGTCTTGACACTGATTTACCCCTCAGAACCTCCTAAAGCAAGTTTTCCACCCATATGCCATTTAAGTATACCATGTTTCCTCAATACACACTGACTAGGAATAGTCTTTATCCATCTTTAGTCACCTAATTCAGAGTGTTCAAAAGAGAAGTGATTCTGGTGGCATGGGTGGAACTTCAATGAGAGTTATGGAATGCCTAAGAATTTGGATCTGAAATGATGCCGGTGGCATAAGATTCTTGCAATCATAAGGCTCATTTCAATCATGCTTGTGACAGAAGGAACTCAAAGACAGACTGAAAACTCATCCTGCATCATAATTCAAAAATAAATTCCATTTTCATGTATTTGGGCTAGTAAAACAATCTAAAAATGCAACTTTATGTAGTAAAGTGGATAACATGTGTTAAACTTTGAAAATAATTTCTTCAAGTAGTGATGATTCTTGTCGAATAAGGCAAGGCTATCAATTTTGTTTTCAAATAATCTTGCTTTAAATGTAGATGGGAAAGTAAAAAAAGATCAAGCATAGCTGACTGGCCATGGCTGAGACAACAATGGAGGAGTTGCTACTTCTTCAGTCATTTGAGATAAGCAATGTAGCTAGTGTGAGGATACTTACACAAAATTCTTGCGTCAAAGATCAAGGGACGTCATGCATATGCCTCAAGGACCATGTTCAAAAGCATTTTTGTGCTAGTATCTCATAATTAGAAGAAGACATTATTTCAGCCAAGTTCTTGTTTTTCACATTATAAAGGAAATTTTTGGTTGAATTTTGTTTTTTCATACTGGTGTTTAGTGAACATTTGCACATAACTTTGAGGAATTAAACTCCAAGCTATGAAAGATCAGTTTATGTTAAACATGAAAATGAAGTGCGACAAATTCAATAGATGGTACCCATTGCAAAATTTCACTAATTCATTCTAATTCCATCGGCACTATCTTTTTTTGGTCCATCTTTAGCTTCATTATGCCGCTTCAAATGAGCCCTCTTCATTGATGTGGAGGATTTGTTAACAACACATGTAAATGAAAGGGTTGAGCTAAATGTGGAACAAGTGCAAGTGTTAGCATCTTGCTTGATGTGGATGAAGTTTTTGTTAATGAGCTACATGAATAAGGCTTCTTAAGTTATCTGAGGTCTTGAGGCAGTTGATTTACATTTAATGAATTTATTCTCCTTTGATGATGTAAGGATGCACCTTCTTGTAAGAGGTACACTTGATATCAGATTCTTTTGAAGTGTCCTCTTTATGTAGCAAAGAGGGATTTAAGAAGGTAGAAGTACCCCTTGGTCGTTCTATTGAAAATGGGAGCCAAAAAGGTGGATCTCAAAGATTTTGAATGATACCTAGGTGATCACTCTTGACTATGCCAAGCTTTGTGGAAATTCACCTGTTTTTTGCTCATCAATGATCTAATAATCAGTTCTTTCCTGCATCTATGAATGTTTCTTGTGTAGTTGATGAGAGGATATGGAGATTATGATGTTTAGGAGAATAAGGGAAGATATTATTGAATTGTGTTGACATTTTTACCAAGGCAAGTATTGCAAGGATGCATGGTAAACATTTCTTCTCCAGTTTTCACTTTCAGTGCTAGTATTGTCGAATTGTATCAAAGAAATGGATGCTGAAATTTTTTATGTCATTAAACTTGGAGTAGAAATTTCTAAGAACCATACGGTTGAATACAAAACATCCATTGTGACTGGGAGTTTTTTAAATTTAGTGTACGAATTGTGTTGCATGCCCTTCTCTGGTGCACAAGAGTATTGTGCGATTACAGAGAANTATGTCATTAAACTTGGAGTAGAAATTTCTAAGAACCATACGGTTGAATACAAAACATCCATTGTGACTGGGAGTTTTTTAAATTTAGTGTACGAATTGTGTTGCATGCCCTTCTCTGGTGCACAAGAGTATTGTGCGATTACAGAGAAATCTAATGAGAATAATGGTGCGCCTGACTTATAAAAATTAAATTGGCGAAATTGAGCATGGAAACATTTGCCTACCAGTTTAAGCGACCAGATGACATGTTCAAAAGGCCATGTTGACAAGCAAGCCATTTTTCAAGGCTTACTTCCACCGATATAAAACTACTTGCTTGGCTAGTTTTGTCTCAAAAGAGGAATTTGAACCACAAGTGAGTTTTTTTTTTTTAAATCAAGATGACTGATCATTGGCTTTGAAAGGGTCATGAAAATTCTCTACATAGCTCGAGGTTCCGGATTAATTCTCATGCAAGTGCTTCTTAATGCTGGCTTTGTTTTCTTTTTCAAACTTATTCTTCTTTTTTTTTGCGATGATTAATGGAAAATAACATCAAGATTATTCACTATTATTTCCAATAATGTTTTTTAAAATTTTATTATAATAAGATACTAAAATATTTGATGATGGGTCTTCCATGAACGAGGTTCTCCTCTAGATTTAGAATGGAACACGTATTCATTATTAAAACAAAACTAAAATGATCAAGGCTGGAAATCATCATTGTTATTGCATGCTGATGTTTCCCTCACCATCTTAATACAATCTATTGAAGCTTTCAATTATGCTTTAGATAACCTTCATGAAGTTTTTTTGTTAATGAGTCTTGCGGGCATCACCCTTCCTTACGTCTATTACGATATAAAATCTTATACTTGAAGTTGTTCAAAAACGTAACCCTTGTTACAAGTTGATTCATGGAGAAGACTTTTGCGACCAGGCCAAGGGAAATATACAATGTCTTAATTGTTTCTTCTGCGTATACAGCCTTGAAAATTGGGGTTTCTTATTCAGTAGCATTTTAATGTTAGCAAGGAACAAAAAAAAATTGTTACAAATTCCTTGAAGCTATGAGGGTAGCTGGCTTATTAATTCTAAATTCAAGGTTGTAGCGTTGTCAAGGAAATAATTAACATTATGTCGTTCAAGATCTGTTGTTGCATACTGAGGAAGTTGAAAGGCTAAAAATTTGAAGAATGGAGAAAAGAAGGATGTCTTTGTGTGCATGTCTTCCACATCTTGGAAAGATTTCCCTTTAAATTGGAACTTTTCTTAAGTTGTTCTTGCTTCTGTATCCAACTATGTTAAAGTAGCAAACGTTTTCTGTTGTTTAAGGTTAGCTAGCCTAGTTCAGTCCTTGGCTTCTACTTGCACGTACTTCTTACGAGACGTGCGTCCACTTACACTCGGAGTTCGTGGGACACGCTCGACGTTCGCTCAAAGCTGGGACACATGTGTCTCGTGTGGTTCACCACATGACGTGGCGAGCCACGCGAGACCTGGGGTGCGACCCGATAGGGTTCACACACCCAAGCCGCTCGAGCACACTTTTCCATTCATCGAGCCTAATTTCACTCTCGCTCAAACTCTCGATCTCCCTAAGTCCTCAACTGCTCGATCCTCCCCTCACAACTCTCGAGAGCGACCCCCCCTCACAGCTCTCGAGAGCTCTCCCCCCTCACAGCT
>SZWC01024213.1:17877-28906 GCA_023375785.1 Penium margaritaceum
CCCCCCCCCTCGCTCCCCCTCCTCTAGGTCTGCCCCTTTCGGGGCCCCCCTATCGTTCCAACCCTTCCCCTGTTCTTCACTTCTCCCCTACTCCCGTTTTCGCCCTCTCTGTCTCGTTCCAGCTCACTTTTTTTCCTTTCTTTTCTCCTTCCCTTCCCTCACGTCCTGTTTGCTTTTGTGTTCTCTGCTGCAGGTTTGTTCCCCTCCTCATCCTCCCTGCCTCTGGCCCGGCCTTGGCCTCCTCGTCCCGTGTGCCTGCTCTCTGCTCCTGCCTTGGGTCCCCGTCTCCCTCGCTCTGACCTGCGGCCTGCCCTTGGCCTCTGGCGTGCGGCTCCCTCTTCGGGCCCTCGGCTCTTGGTCTTAGGAGTCCGGGCCTTCGGCCTTAGGGTTTAGGCTATAGGTCTAGTCCTAGCTCTAGACTCTAGACTTTGGACTGTGGACTGTGGAACGTGGACTCTGCTTTGCTGCTTTCGGCCTTTGGCCACAACCCCTCCCCACCCCCCTGTCCTTGTTCTTCTGCTTGGCTCACCGAGCCCGAGGCCGTCTGCCCCCAAACGGCCTTCTGGCCTTCGGCCTTCTGGCCCAGCCCTCACGGCGTGATAGGACCCCCCCCCCCCCGCTGGGTCTCGTTACGGCTTTTCGTTCTTTTTCTAATTCCCCCTTTTTCGCTCCTACTCCCTCTCTGTCCTTCTGCCCTCCCTCCCTCTCCTCTCTCTCTCTCCTCTCTCTCTGTCTCTCTCTCTCTCTCCGTCTCTCTCTCTCTCTCCGTCTCTCTCTCTCTCTCCGTCTCTCTCTCTCTCTCCGTCTCTCTCTCTCTCTCCGTCTCTCTCTCTCTCTCCGTCTCTCTCTCTCTCTCCGTCTCTCTCTCTCTCTCCGTCTCTCTCTCTCTCTCCGTCTCTCTCTCTCTCTCCGTCTCTCTCTCTCTCTCCGTCTCTCTCTCTCTCTCCGTCTCTCTCTCTCTCTCCGTCTCTCTCTCTCTCTCCGTCTCTCTCTCTCTCTCCGTCTCTCTCTCTCTCTCCGTCTCTCTCTCTCTCTCCGTCTCTCTCTCTCTCTCCGTCTCTCTCTCTCTCTCCGTCTCTCTCTCTCTCTCCGTCTCTCTCTCTCTCTCCGTCTCTCTCTCTCTCTCCGTCTCTCTCTCTCTCTCCGTCTCTCTCTCTCTCTCCGTCTCTCTCTCTCTCTCCGTCTCTCTCTCTCTCTCCGTCTCTCTCTCTCTCTCCGTCTCTCTCTCTCTCTCCGTCTCTCTCTCTCTCTCCGTCTCTCTCTCTCTCTCCGTCTCTCTCTCTCTCTCCGTCTCTCTCTCTCTCTCCGTCTCTCTCTCTCTCTCCGTCTCTCTCTCTCTCTCCGTCTCTCTCTCTCTCTCCGTCTCTCTCTCTCTCTCCGTCTCTCTCTCTCTCTCCGTCTCTCTCTCTCTCTCCGTCTCTCTCTCTCTCTCCGTCTCTCTCTCTCTCTCCGTCTCTCTCTCTCTCTCCGTCTCTCTCTCTCTCTCCGTCTCTCTCTCTCTCTCCGTCTCTCTCTCTCTCTCCGTCTCTCTCTCTCTCTCCGTCTCTCTCTCTCTCTCCGTCTCTCTCTCTCTCTCCGTCTCTCTCTCTCTCTCCGTCTCTCTCTCTCTCTCCGTCTCTCTCTCTCTCTCCGTCTCTCTCTCTCTCTCCGTCTCTCTCTCTCTCTCCGTCTCTCTCTCTCTCTCCGTCTCTCTCTCTCTCTCCGTCTCTCTCTCTCTCTCCGTCTCTCTCTCTCTCTCCGTCTCTCTCTCTCTCTCCGTCTCTCTCTCTCTCTCCGTCTCTCTCTCTCTCTCCGTCTCTCTCTCTCTCTCCGTCTCTCTCTCTCTCTCCGTCTCTCTCTCTCTCTCCGTCTCTCTCTCTCTCTCCGTCTCTCTCTCTCTCTCCGTCTCTCTCTCTCTCTCCGTCTCTCTCTCTCTCTCCGTCTCTCTCTCTCTCTCCGTCTCTCTCTCTCTCTCCGTCTCTCTCTCTCTCTCCGTCTCTCTCTCTCTCTCCGTCTCTCTCTCTCTCTCCGTCTCTCTCTCTCTCTCCGTCTCTCTCTCTCTCTCCGTCTCTCTCTCTCTCTCCGTCTCTCTCTCTCTCTCCGTCTCTCTCTCTCTCTCCGTCTCTCTCTCTCTCTCCGTCTCTCTCTCTCTCTCCGTCTCTCTCTCTCTCTCCGTCTCTCTCTCTCTCTCCGTCTCTCTCTCTCTCTCCGTCTCTCTCTCTCTCTCCGTCTCTCTCTCTCTCTCCGTCTCTCTCTCTCTCTCCGTCTCTCTCTCTCTCTCCGTCTCTCTCTCTCTCTCCGTCTCTCTCTCTCTCTCCGTCTCTCTCTCTCTCTCCGTCTCTCTCTCTCTCTCCGTCTCTCTCTCTCTCTCCGTCTCTCTCTCTCTCTCCGTCTCTCTCTCTCTCTCCGTCTCTCTCTCTCTCTCCGTCTCTCTCTCTCTCTCCGTCTCTCTCTCTCTCTCCGTCTCTCTCTCTCTCTCCGTCTCTCTCTCTCTCTCCGTCTCTCTCTCTCTCTCCGTCTCTCTCTCTCTCTCCGTCTCTCTCTCTCTCTCCGTCTCTCTCTCTCTCTCCGTCTCTCTCTCTCTCTCCGTCTCTCTCTCTCTCTCCGTCTCTCTCTCTCTCTCCGTCTCTCTCTCTCTCTCCGTCTCTCTCTCTCTCTCCGTCTCTCTCTCTCTCTCCGTCTCTCTCTCTCTCTCCGTCTCTCTCTCTCTCTCCGTCTCTCTCTCTCTCTCCGTCTCTCTCTCTCTCTCCGTCTCTCTCTCTCTCTCCGTCTCTCTCTCTCTCTCCGTCTCTCTCTCTCTCTCCGTCTCTCTCTCTCTCTCCGTCTCTCTCTCTCTCTCCGTCTCTCTCTCTCTCTCCGTCTCTCTCTCTCTCTCCGTCTCTCTCTCTCTCTCCGTCTCTCTCTCTCTCTCCGTCTCTCTCTCTCTCTCCGTCTCTCTCTCTCTCTCCGTCTCTCTCTCTCTCTCCGTCTCTCTCTCTCTCTCCGTCTCTCTCTCTCTCTCCGTCTCTCTCTCTCTCTCCGTCTCTCTCTCTCTCTCCGTCTCTCTCTCTCTCTCCGTCTCTCTCTCTCTCTCCGTCTCTCTCTCTCTCTCCGTCTCTCTCTCTCTCTCCGTCTCTCTCTCTCTCTCCGTCTCTCTCTCTCTCTCCGTCTCTCTCTCTCTCTCCGTCTCTCTCTCTCTCTCCGTCTCTCTCTCTCTCTCCGTCTCTCTCTCTCTCTCCGTCTCTCTCTCTCTCTCCGTCTCTCTCTCTCTCTCCGTCTCTCTCTCTCTCTCCGTCTCTCTCTCTCTCTCCGTCTCTCTCTCTCTCTCCGTCTCTCTCTCTCTCTCCGTCTCTCTCTCTCTCTCCGTCTCTCTCTCTCTCTCCGTCTCTCTCTCTCTCTCCGTCTCTCTCTCTCTCTCCGTCTCTCTCTCTCTCTCCGTCTCTCTCTCTCTCTCCGTCTCTCTCTCTCTCTCCGTCTCTCTCTCTCTCTCCGTCTCTCTCTCTCTCTCCGTCTCTCTCTCTCTCTCCGTCTCTCTCTCTCTCTCCGTCTCTCTCTCTCTCTCCGTCTCTCTCTCTCTCTCCGTCTCTCTCTCTCTCTCCGTCTCTCTCTCTCTCTCCGTCTCTCTCTCTCTCTCCGTCTCTCTCTCTCTCTCCGTCTCTCTCTCTCTCTCCGTCTCTCTCTCTCTCTCCGTCTCTCTCTCTCTCTCCGTCTCTCTCTCTCTCTCCGTCTCTCTCTCTCTCTCCGTCTCTCTCTCTCTCTCCGTCTCTCTCTCTCTCTCCGTCTCTCTCTCTCTCTCCGTCTCTCTCTCTCTCTCCGTCTCTCTCTCTCTCTCCGTCTCTCTCTCTCTCTCCGTCTCTCTCTCTCTCTCCGTCTCTCTCTCTCTCTCCGTCTCTCTCTCTCTCTCCGTCTCTCTCTCTCTCTCCGTCTCTCTCTCTCTCTCCGTCTCTCTCTCTCTCTCCTCTCCCTCTCTTTTTTCTCTCTCTCCCTCTCTCTCTCTCCTTGCGCTCTGACTCTCTCCCTCTCTCTCTCTCTTCTATCTCTGCCCCTCCTTTTTTCTCTACCTCTCTCCACTCTCCCTCTCTCACTCTCCCTCTCTCCCTCTCCCTCTCTCTCTCCTCTCTTTTTCCACTCACCCCCCCTCTCTGTCTCTCTTCCCTCTCCCTCGTTCACTCCCTCCCACTCTCCCTCTCTCTCTCTCCCCTTTCTCTGTGTCTCTCTCAATCTCTCCCTCTCTTTCTCTCTCTCACCCCCTCTCTCTCCCTCTCCTCTCTCTATCTCTCTCCTCTCCCTCCTTTTCCTCTCCCTCACCCACTCTCTCTCTTTCTCTCTCTCCTCTTTCACCCTCCCTCTCTCCCTCTCTCCCTCCTATCTCTGTCTCGCCCTCCTTTCTCTTCCCCTCTCCCTCACCATTAGTCCCTCTCTCTATTTCTCCTCTCTCTGTCTCTCCCCTCTCTCCCCTCTCTCTCCCTCTCTCTCTCCTGTCTATCTCCTCCCTCACTCTCCCCCCTTCTCTATCTCCTCTCTGTCTCTCCTCTGCCTCTCTTCCTCACTCCCTCCCTCTCTNAAAAAAACCTGCCCTGCTCCACTATCTCCGGGACTGCTCGCGCGCCCTCGTCCGGCTCTCCTGGACTACGTCTCCATCCATCGGTGAGCTCGTTCCTGTTCTTCCCTTTTCGGGACTCCTCTTCTCACTCAGCTTCCCTCCTTTTTCTTCTTTTCCACCTTTCTTTCTCTTCCTTCCTTCTCTCCCCCTTCGACTACGTCTGCGTGCCCCTTCTTTTTGTTGTTTCTTGTACTCTTCCTTTCTTGTTACTCTCTCTCTTGTCTGCTCTTCACCCTCTCTCTACACCTCGTGTGCGCTTTTTTCTGTGCCTCGTGTGCACCATCGTGCGGCTTGTGTCGGCTTTCTACGTCTCCTGTTCTCCTCCCCATCCTGTCCTTTCTTTCCCCTCCCCATCTTTCCTCCCCTTCCCCTGTCAACCTCTCTTCCTTTTTTTTTTCCTTTTTGCGCATGTCGTTCCCCTCTCGTTGCTGGATCTTCCTTTCCTCCCCCTTCATTCCGCAAGCTATTCCTTTGTTCTCTCTCCGTCGTTAACTCTAGCCCTGCCCTTGCCCTTCTTTGTCTACGTTCTCTCCTCCGCTCTCGCCCTCGTCTTTTCTCTCTCTCCGCTCGTCTCCTTCCCTTTTGTGCATCCCCCCTGCTTCTCTCCCTCCTTGCCTTCGCGTTTCTCGTCTCTCCTCCCTCCCCTGTCTACTCTTACTTTGCCTTTCTCCCACTGCACTCGCTCCCCCTCCGCCTCCCTCTCCTCGTCCACCTGCCTACCCATCCCTCCCCTCCCTCCTTGTCTTCTCTCCTCTCCCTCCCTCTCCCCTATTGCTCTCCGCCCCCCTATCTCTCTCTCTCTCTCTCCCTCTCTCTCTCTCTCTCCCTCTCTCTCCCTCCCCCCCACCTTTTTCTCACTTTGCTCTCCCCACCTCTGTCTCGCTTTCTCTCTTCCTCTCACCCATTGTCCCTCTCTCTCCGCGTCTCTCGCTCTCCATCTCTCTCTGTCTCTCCCTCTCTCCCCCCCTTCTTCCCTTCTGTCTCTCCCTCTCTCTCCTCTCTCTTTTTCTCTCTCCCCTCTCCCACCCTCTCTCTCTCTCTCTCCCTTCCTATCTCCCTCTCTCAATCTCCTCTCTTTCGGTTTCTCTTGATCCTCCTGTCTCTCTTTGTGTCCTCTTTGTCTCTCTCCTCTCCCTCTCTGCGTCTCTGCCCCCTCTCTCTCACTCTCCCTCTCCTCTCTCCGTCTCTCTCTCTCCTTCACACTCTTCCTCCCTCTCTCCCTCTCTTTGTCTCCTTTACTCACTCTCTCTCTCTCCCTTCTCTCCTCGCTCTTCATCTCTTTCCTCTCTCTGCTCTCCCTCTTCCCTCCACATCGGCTTCCCCCGTCCTCACGCATTCTGCTCCACCGCCTCCATCGTTCCTGTCACTGCTTCATCGGCTCCATCGGCTTTTCTGCTTGGCGTTCGGCCTTGGTCTGCGGCGTCGTTCGGCTCTCCCTCGCTCCTCCCCCTGTAATCCCCTCCGGCACCTGAGCTCCCTCCCTTCGCTGCGTTCGCTCTTTTCCTCCTCGACGGTCCGCGTCCTCAGTCCTTCGCCACCACCATTCCCTCCCCCTCCTCTCCCCTCGGGCCATTCCGGCTCCCTCCTGTCCCACTCCTCCCTTCCCCCGCCTCTCCTCTCTACTTCCTCNNNTTCGCTGCGTTCGCTCTTTTCCTCCTCGACGGTCCGCGTCCTCAGTCCTTCGCCACCACCATTCCCTCCCCCTCCTCTCCCCTCGGGCCATTCCGGCTCCCTCCTGTCCCACTCCTCCCTTCCCCCGCCTCTCCTCTCTACTTCCTTTGTCCTTGCCGCCACCCTCTCCTCCGGCGCGGCGTCTCTCCCTCCTCCATCGCCTCTTTCCCTTCCTCTCCCTCCCTCTCTATCCGTCCCTTCCGTCATCGCTGTCTCTCCCTCCCCTCCTCTTCTCTCCTCTCGTTCCTTTTCTCTCCTCTCTCCACTGTCTTCCTCTCTCCCCTCTCCTTCTTACTCCCCTCTCGCCTCTTCTCCCCCCCTCTCTCCCTCTCCTCTCTCCCCTTCCATCTCACTTCCCATCCTTTCTGTCCCCTCTCTTCCTCTCTCTTTCTCCTCTCCCTACTCCCCTCCCCTCCTCTCTGCTGCCCCTACCTTCGCTGCCACCCTCTTCTCCTACGAGCCCTCCCCTCAATTCTCCCTCAATTGTTTGTTCCCTTCCCCTTTCTCATTCTCTCTTCCTCCTCCCTCTCCTGCTCCTTTCCTCTCCATCTTCTCTCTTCTTCTTCACCTCCTTCCCCTCTCTCTCCTCTCCCCTCTTCTCTCTCCATTTTCTCTCTTCCTGATTCGTGCGTTCCTTCACTCTGTTTTTGTCTCTCGCTCTCTTTCGATTTGCCCTCCTTGTTCCATCCCGTTCCCCCTCTCTTTCCTCTCGCATCCTCTCCTTTACCCCTCCCTCTTCTCTCTCCTTTCCTCCATTCTCCTTTCTCGTTCTTCTACCTTCTCCTGCCTTGTGTCTCTGTTATCTCCCTTCTTTTCTCCCTTGTGGTTCCCGTTCGCGCGCTGTTCCCCTGCCGTCTCATGTGTCATTTCTTGGTCCTCCCCCTCTTCTCTGTGTTTTGCGTGTCTTGCCGGTCCCTTAGTGGCCTCGACCCCTCTCCCCTTTTCCCCTTCTTCCCTTGCTTTGTTTCTCCCTCCTTCCCTCCTCCTCTAAAGAACATCCCTAAATACACACTATCCACCATGGCTCTTCACTCCTCTTCCCCCCTCACTGCTCGGTCTTCGTGTAGCCGCCTCTTCCTTTCCTCTCTTGCTCCGCCTCTAGTCTCGTGTAGTGCCATGCCTGAGCTCGGTCTCGCTGGTGCTCTGGCAGCTGCGGCAGCTGCTAGAGCCGCTCGCGCTGAAGCACAGTTCGTTGATGCCTCCTCCCGTGCTCCCAGTCCCCTTGCATCCGATGGTTCCGGTCTCGACAACGATTCCTCCACCCTCTCTCCTCGGTCCGCCGCGGCCGCCTCTGTCACTTCTGCCCTCATCGCTCTTCGCGCTCCTCTCCCTCCACCTCCTCCCACATAGCCCGCCTCTCCTCGCGATCCCCACGCGCTCCTCTTGACAGCCATTGTCGATGGCCTCGTGGCTCGTCGTGTTCTTGACCAGTCCATCGCCCCGCCTCCCCTCGGTGGTCCTGCGGTCCACCCTCCCCACGCTGGCACCGCCCGCGGACGTGCATGGCTGGGCGGCGCCGACGCTCCGGGCCGCGCGGTTGCTCCCGGTAGTGGTGGGGTTCTTGCTAGTGGTGCCTGTGCTGGTGTCCTTTGTGCCGTGGCCGGTGCGGGTGGTGATGCGGCGGCTGGCGTCAGCGGTGGTGCTGTCCTTGCTGGTCTTGGTGGCGCCGCTGTCGCTGCTGGAGGCTCTGGTGTGGCAGGTGGTGCAGTTGTCCCCGACGTCGGTAGGGGAGCTGCTGTCTTCGGTGCTGGTGCTGCAGCTAAAGGTGCCGTTGTCGTTGGAGGTGCAGCTCCAGCCAGAGGTGCTGCTCCCACTGGCGGTGCTGCTGTCACTGGAGGTGCTCCTCCGGGGGACCCTCATGCTGCGCTCGCTTGCACTGAGGCTCGCCTCGACGCTATGACCTTGGCCGTCGCTCAGCTCCTCAGCCATGGCCTTCGCCCTGCCGTCTCGCCGATGACCCTCACCCTCGCTCCGAGCCACGCTACTGGCACACCCTTCAGCGAGTGGTCTGCTCGTTTTGTCTCGTGGGCGCACATGCATGATCTGTGGGAGCATTGCGATCCAGCTCCCACCGTTCCCATCACACACCCTGACCATGCTCCCTTCGCCTTTCACCTTCTTTTTTCCGCCGCCCCCACCATAGCCCTCTGCCAGCTTGATCGCTTCGCCCCGACCACCACCCTCCCCGCTCGGCCTCGTGAGGCGTGGGCTGCACTTCTGGCTTTGTACTCTTCGGACTCCTTTTGCTTTGCTACCTCTCTCCTCTCCGACCTTCGGGCTCTTCATCGCCTACCTGACGAGTCTTTGGGTGCCTATCTCGGCCATGCAGAGATCCTACAGAGCAAGCTTCTCGTTGCAGGCGCCTCTTTGACTGATTTGGCCTTCGTCACATCCGTTGTCGCTGGCCTCGGTCCTGCTTCCTCCGATGCCCTCACTTTCTTCCCCCTCGCTCTCAATCTTCAGGTCGCATACCAGACCACTAGAGCCGTTCGGCCGGTCTTGCTAGACGGGCTCCGCTCCCTTCAGGCGGTCTCGGAGCCTGCTGTTCCTTCCCTTGGGCCTCTCCTGCCTGATGTTCTGCCTGGTCTCCTCCCTGCTCCGGCGGCACATGCACTTGCCGTTCGTTCTCCACCGGGTGGTGGCGGTGCTCGTCAGCCCACATGCTGGAACTGTGATGTCGTGGACCATCGTCATGATATGTGTCCATTTCCTCCAGTCCCTGACCTTCGTAAGCGCGTTGCACGTCAGCCTGCTCTCTTTCGTGGTTGTGCTTATATTGCTCTTGGTGGTCCTCCCCTAGCTGTAGTCCTTGTCGTTCCTCCCCTGCTTGTCCCTGTTCATCTGCCACCAGTGCTCGAGGCACCTCCCCCACTTACGGAGGATGCGATCATCGCTCCCATTCGTCGCGTGTTTGCTAAGGGTTTGCTCGGCGGCCCTCCGCCCGGTGGTACGTCTCCCGTGTTTGATCTCCTTGCTACCCCCTCCCCTTGTTCCACTCCCAGTTCTCAGTTGGCTGTTGATAGTTACTTCCACCTCTCCCCGCACGACTGCATTCTGTCTTCTCACCGGCACTGAGCGTGTCGTAGCTCCGTCTTGAGTGGTAGATGGTGCCGCGACCGATCACATGTGTCCCGTTCGCGTGCTGTTTATAGAGTTCATTCCGGTCTCCACGATCACGTCGGTGTACACGGGGGATGGGGCCCCCTTGCCCGTGCTCGGTTTTGGCACGATTTGCCTTACCTCTTCGGTTGGCTCCCTCACGCTAACCTTTGTTCTCTACGTCCCCGCTCTTGATTTTTCTCTCCTCTCTGTGCCGACCTTTGACATGTGCGGGGTTTCCACTATTTACGCCCTTGGCCTCGTCGCTACCACTGATCGCGCTAGTGGCCGCATCGTCCTCTATGGCCGCCGACCTCCCGGTGAGGGCCTGTACCAGGTTCTTGGACCGCATTCGGTCTCTGCCCCCGCGGCAGACGCCGTTGCACTCCTCGCCCTCTCTCGCTCCGCTGAATCTCACCTTCTTCATCATCATCTTTGCCATCTTCCCTCCCTTGCCGTGGCCTCCCTTCTCTGCACACTTCCCGCTGATGGCCTCTCCAACCCCTCCTTTCGCGCCCCATGCGCTGCCGATTGCACCTTTTGTGCTATCGGCAAGATGCATCGTCTTCCCTTTCCGTCCTCCCCCTCTCGCGCGTCTGCCCCTCTGGAGCTCGTGCACGCTGACATCCTTGGTCTGCTCCAGGATGAGTCTCTTGCTGAGCATGCCACGTATGTTCTCAGCTTGATTGACGATTATTCTCGTTACACATGGGTCTTTTTTCTTCGAGCAAAGAGCGATGTTGCTCAGACCATTCAGTCATGGTATGCGTCTTCGGAACGGCAGAGTCATCACCAGTTGATGCGTTTTCGGTCTGACCGCGACGGCGAGTTTTTTGGCGCCACGGCATCGTTCTTCGATCAGGAGGGTGTGGTTCATGAGCTCTCTTCTCCCTATTCTCCGCAGCAGAATGGGGTGGCCGAGCGCTCGAATCGCACGCTCATTGAGGGCGTCCGTACGATGATGGCTGAGGCCGGTTTTCTTGATCGCGGCCGTAGCTTCTGGTCTGAGGCGGCTCGTTATTGTACATGGGTTTGGAACCGTATCCCTCATGGTCCCCTTCCTCCCGACACCACGCCATTCCAGCTGTTCTTTGGTCGACGTGCAAACCTCAGTCAGGCCGTGGTTTGGTGGACCATGGCCACTGTTTACCTGGTTCCTATTTCTTGACCCGGCAAGCTTGATCCACCTGGTCATCTCTGTGTCTCCCTTGAGGTTGCTCCTCACTCTCGGGCCCACTGGTTTTGGGACAACATCGCTCATGACCTCATTGAGTCCTGTCATGCTCGCTTCTTTGAGCCGATGACATACGGCGCCTATCTCATGGACCATTGTCTCCCCTCCCCAGCCTCTGCCACGGCCTACACCTCTGATGACCTTGTGATCGCTGCTGCTCCCTCTCCCTCCCTGCTTGCCTCTACGCCCCCCACGTCGCCTCCTTTGCACCCCCCCACCACCTTCTCTCCTCCTGAGTCCCCACCACCCGTCCCATTGTCGACCTCTCACCCCCTCCCTTCCCTCTCTACCTTCTTCCAACCCTCCGTCGGTACCTTACCACCCTGTCCTAGTGCTCCTTCCTCTCTCCCCATGCCTCCTATGGGTGGATCCCTTCCTGCATCTCTCTCCCCTCCTCCCCCTGCTCCATCGTTTCCTACACTACCACTTGTTCCACCAGCCTCGTCACCGCTTGCTCCTGTCGC
>SZWC01024215.1:6199-32421 GCA_023375785.1 Penium margaritaceum
ACACACTCGCACCTCCCTGAAAGCGAAGCGCCAGAAGATGACGAAGCTCGGCGATGGTGCGGTCACGTGGGTCTGGATCACTGCTGCTCGCCGGTGAGGATGCAGGAACAGCTGCAGTTGTAGTCGCCGCGCGTCCAGAGGAGTGTGCGGTCGACGTCCCGAACGCGGTGCGCGCAGCATGGGCAGCCTGAAGTCCGCGAGTGATGCGCTCCCAGTCGAGCGGCTGCTGGCACTCGGTGTAGCGATGGGCACCTCCACAGTTGTAGCAGTGCACGGAACGGCCACTACTACCACTGGATGACGACTGCTGCTGACCCGATCCGCGCTTCCTATTCTTCTTCTTCCCCTGGGCAGCTGCTGCAACGCCCTGCGTTTGCGTGGGTGTAGACGGGGTCGAAGAGGAGGAGGAAGATGAGGTCGTGATGGAAGAAGGTGAGGGTGACTGCAGGAGGGAAGACGGTGGTGAGGCGAGGACTGCAGCAGCGAGGGAAGTCTCCTGATGTGCTACTGCTGCCTCGCGGGCCGACGTCACCTGGAGGAAAAGCTGATGGGCCCACGGGAGCAGCTGCAGGGTGGCTGAGAATGGCTCGAGAGCAGCGTCGCTGTACCGTGTGAATATGTCGGTGTACTCCAGGCGAACTCCGAGCATGATCGTCTGAAGCGCCCACAGCTGTGTGCCCCCTGAGGTCCCCAGGCGCGTGTAGATACGCATGGCGCGTCGCCAGTAGTCCGTTGCAGGCTCCGCTGGTCCGTGACGGAGGGAGTGGAAGGCACGAATGTGTGACGCACGGGTGGCGTGCGTCTCTGCGGCCAGGAGGGACAACGCCAGATCCCAGCCTCCACGAGGATCTGCTCCGGTGCCTGTGCCAGCCTCGCCGAGGAAGGGGCGGAATTCAACAACAGTCTCGCGTGGCATGGCGTAGAGAAGTCCTCGCATGGCTCGGGCTACTGTCAGCACCTGTGCTGGATCTGTAGACTGGTATGGGCTGTGGTAGTAAGGCCACACTCCGTCAGAAGTAGCCCACACCTGAAACAGGATCTCCCAGCAGTCAAATCCGTCCTCTCTGATGTACCGTGGAGGTGGTGCCTCAAAGTCCTTTGGCTGCCTCTCCGTGGGGAGAGCAGCCGCAGGCTGAGGAAGGCGAGTGACGGGAAAAACTCCTGGTAGAGGGTGATCACTGGGGAAGTCAGGTGACGGTCGTATCGGGGACACGGGTGGAGGACGGATACCCGTCTGTAGCTGACGGAGGCGCTCCTGTAGAAGGCGAATCTCCCGCTCCTGGGAGTCATCCTCGAAGCCTGGCATGAATGGCTCGTCATCAAGGAGGTCCGTAGGTGGTGGAGAAACCACGCCAGGAGGTGAAGCAGGCGGGGCGCCTGTCACGGGCGCCTGAGCCGAGTGCTGGGTGGAGGCCGCAACGCCGGCAGCTCCCTCGGAGATCCGCGGAGGAGCCGTGGATTGAGCGCGCAGGAGCTCAGTCAGCGTGCGGATCGCGTCAGTCTGCTCTCGCTGCAGACAACGCATCTCCTCCTGTTGACTGCGCAGGTCCTCAATGGCCTGCGAGCGAGGTCTCAGTACCCCTGAAGAAGAGGAGGAGGGATCACCTGGTCCCTTGTCCTTGTCGTCGGGCGACCTCATGTCGCCGCTCACTATGGGATGACAGGTCAACTTTGCCGGATTTCAAAACCGACTGCGTTTCTCAAGGATTTGAAACGCTGGCAACTTTTGACTTTTCGGTTGAGAATTTGGCTAAGTGTTATGCTGACGTTAGCAAGTGGTTGCTGATGTGAGCACGACCTGATGACATCAGCAACCAGCAATGCTGACGTCAGCTCGTCCCCTCTTTTTTTTTGTCACGGTTTCACCGCCGCGCGGTGGCACGCGGCAGCTCCGCGGAAGCTGCGAAGCAGCTTCCGCCCAGCTGCTGCTGCAGCTGTGTTGTCAGCTGCAACAGTAGCTGCGTAGCTACGCGTGCAGCGGTGGCAGCGGCGGCTGCGCTGCTGCTGCTGCTTCTGCTGTGCGCGGCGGCCGCTGCTGCGCGCGGCGTTGCTGCTGGCTGCCGCCGCCGCGCGCTGCTGCTGGCTGCCGCCGCCGCGCGCTGCTGCTGCTGCCACTGCTGCGCTGCTGCTGCTGCCGCGACTGCCGCTGCTGCTGCTATGCCGCTGCTGCTATGCCACTGCCGCTGCTGCGCTGCTGCTGCCGACGCTGCTGCTGCATTGCTGCTGCCGCCGCTGCTGCCACGCTGCTGTGGCAGCCGCTGCTGCTGCACTGCTGCTGCTGCGCGGCTGCCGCCGCCGCCTCTGCTGCTGCTGCTCTGCTGCTGCGGCTGTGGGGGGGGTGGCGGCTGCATGCACCGCAGGCGCCACACGCCTCTGTGTGGCGGTACGCGCTGCTGCTGCTGCCTCAGCAGCTACGATCTCACGTGGTGGGTGGAGTACGCGGACGGCGACCGGCCATCTCCAACGGGTCCCAGAAGAACTGCTGCAGCGGTGACTCTCACTGTTGCTGCTCTGCTGCGTCTCTGCTGCGCAGCTCAGTGAGAACTGTCTCACTGCTCTGATACCAAGAGAAAGTGCGTAGAAGCTTCCTAGCAACACGGCCGCTGATCGGGCGTCAGTGCCTAGTCAGACGGTGACAACAAGCACAGGTCGTACACACAACGGCAAGGGTTTGGCTAGGAGACACAAGTCCAAGTGTCAGAATGCTTCAATATAGCATATGCAGAGAGGAATGACAACTGACAGGTCCAGGGCATAAATACCTGCCGCGGCGCACGGCGGGTGTCGCACGCGGCAGTCCAAGAGCTGTCCTAAAACCGGCCCAAAACCACTGTTTTGGCCGTAACTCTGCGCACACATGTCAGAATCCTACGCCGTCTGAACCTAGACGTGCAGAATCAAAAGACGCACGCAACGACTTGTCACATGCATGCATCCATCGACTGACAGCGAGTATACAATGCAAAAACATGCAAATGGGCCTCATGCCCAGTCCGCCGAAAGGCGCCTGCAAGACGTAGAAGACACAGCAAGAAGTCCCGGTGACATCTGCGGCTCTGGGACAGTGGTTGCTCAGCTCCGGACGGGTAGTCTGCCACCTGTCGTCACGCCGGTGTCACCAGGGCCGCCTGCCTCAGGGATCTGCACGAGTATGGACACGGCCGAGTGGTCACAGTAAACTGTACAGGAACGGCACAAATCACAACATTTGTAACATTCGGATGCCAACCGTTAGAAGGCTAGTAAATTCCTGGACGTTGATAATGTTTACGGAGATTCTCTTGACACTTGTTGAAAGTGGTCCGGCGGGTAAAAGCCTTTCCTTAATGGAAGGCTAGAGGTTGCGGCTGATTGCCACAATGCCTTTGGCCCGTCGACTAACAAATCTAGTGTTCAATGTGTGGTGGGTCAAGATGGTCCCCACATAAACGCCCACATGCGGAGTGCAGGTGATTTGTACGTCATGGATGTAACACTCCCCATCATTAAGACGAGACATCCCAGTGTGGTCTGTGATATTGGTCGATGCAAGCTAAGAGTAGTCGTCGATCTAATAAATGACGTCCTATAAGTTTTTGTATTGCTCACAGATAGAATGCAAAGCGTCATAGTTCTGCCTCTTACAAGACACTCCATGAATTCTCCACAGTGGTGGTGTCATAAAGTATCTTCAATGGTGCAAGTTATGTCCTTTTCTACCTCGTGAGGATATGAAAGAGGCACATCCCTACTTGAGAAATGCTTGGTTGAGTCCCAATATGTTTCAAGTCTTTGGGTATGCAACACCAGGTGTAAGGCAATGCTGTTTGGTAGTCGAGGCTTTGTATCGACAGTTGTCTGCATCTCCTTGGTCACGGACAACCTTGGCTACTTAGGTTTGAGTCCCATGTAATCCTATCCTCGCAAGTGGATATTCACCAAGCTGATGGAACGCTATCATTGACATGGAACCAGATGCAAATTCGATGCTGGTCTGATGCAATGAAACAAGGAGCAATTGGTCCTCGTTTCGTTGCAACCCCAAGTTTGGTTAGCATTCATGGAGTCTCATCCAGGATGCTTTTCAAGCCTTGCTGTTTGATTTCAACAGCTATAGTTTTATTGATCTACACAAACCCGGCGAGATTGAGGGCAATATGCCACGATATACCTAAAAGAAAGATGTTTCAATTTCGACGGATGTAGCGTATGTCCAGTGCCACGTGGCTCAATCAGAGGTCCTTAACACGAGGGCGGTTGGACGGGATGAATTGAGGGTTGGAGATCTTCAAGCACCGCCGTTTTTGCCTTATCAGCGAAGGATTTTATCCAATCCACTACATTGGTATCAAATTGCCAAGGTTTGAGTCTGACGTGGGGAGACGAGGACGCCTCACTGCTAAACTGGGGAGCGAAACAAGTGACCAGCGTCACATGGCTCAAGGGAGAGTTTGTGGCTAGTGGGCGGTTGGACATGATGGCTCGAGGATCGGAGACCCTTAAGCACCATGATTCTGGCCCAGTCGGCCAAGGACTCCATCCAATTCGCTATAACAGGTGTCGCAGAGTAATGTGCAAAAGCTTGACTGCACAAGCAGTTCCACGCGACTCGCAGAGAACTCACACACTTTTGTTGAGTATATGGTTTGTGCGTCCAATCAAATAACTAGTTAGAAAATGGAAGACCGTTCATAGCTTGATCTGACTAAACAACGCCTCGTGAGCTCTCACCAAGAATAACTCATAACCATACCATCCTCGTCACTAGTGATGGAGGATGGAATGCCATGTAGTTAAACAACATTATCGAGGAACGGACCCATTGGGCCTGATGCGGTGATCGTAGTTTTGTTCTTTCCAAGAGGAATGCCATTTTCAACATTTCATCGACATCCACAAATTTTGCATCAAACCCTTCTGGTTTGATGGGGAAACCCGTCACAAAGTGCACGGATGTGTCGGACTTTGTTTCTTAGATATCGACTGTGGTTAAAGCAAACTCATGGGTTTTGGTCATATCAACTTGCAACATTGGTACACATTGCATGTCTTGCACTAGTGTACGACGTCGTTTTGGATGTTTTCCAATCAAGAGTACTTCACGAGTTCTTTTATTGTCTTTGCCAAAGCATTTCATTGGACGAGTATCGTGGTACTCCTCCGATAGCTTGCAGTGCAACTCATTTGATGGGGGTATCGTGGCATTGAAAATGAATCATCGTTATAGTAAGGGTCGTTGAACAAAAAATTGGTTTCATCGCACCCACTCAAATCCGTGTATCCTTTTACAAACACCCGCCGTAGAACACATATCTTCCAACAAATAACATACAGACCTAGCCCATCATTTTTAATCGCTGACTTAGAGTGCCTGCTCTCTTTGTCTTTCCAAGCCTATGTTTGATGTCAAAGTTGAATTGGAGTTGGGAAGAACCATTCATCGAACCTGTCAGTTGCTCGACTTTGGCTAAGTCTTAAGGCATTTTCGTGTTTGGTAGTCGGATCAGACAACACATCATCGGTACATCACAGTTTGAACGCATGCACCACCGCCAATTTTTCATGCAACACGTAGCTGTTTTATAACCCGCGTAACTTTACCAACATGTGCATGACTGGCTGTTGTCCACATCTGTTACACTAGAAAAGAATGGTTCCAATTGCTTGACTGGATGCGTTGGTGGCCATTATGTAATCCACCATTGGATGTGCCAATCACAAGGCTAATCTCGAGGTGAGTACGTTTCTAAAATATTTGAACACATCTTTCTCGTTACCATACAAAACCCCCTTGGCGGTTTCATGAGTGAATTTTGAGATACATCCTTAGACTAGAACGTCATCATTTACATGTCGAAGGCATTAGCTAAAGAATCCCCAAAACATGTAGACGTATAGAATAATGGTGAATGTTTTCCAATCAAAGACTGCCTCCACCTTTTCTGGGTAGGTGGTACTATGTCTACCATAAATGATCTAGCTCCAAAACTAACTTTAAAAGTGACAGAAGTGAAGCCTTGAGAGATTTCCTTTAAAATCCTTTGTTGAATTTCAAGAACGTTTTGAAGATGTTTATTGGCTTTCCTGGAGTGCAGCTGTACACGAGGACCTCACTAAGACTCATAGCAACAATGTTTTCCAGGCATGAAAAAAAGTAGTGTCCATGGCCGTCATAAACATTCCGACGGGGGTTTGTGAGCCTGATTAGCATATTTTTGAAATCTGAGGTACATTCCGTACCTACATCAGGTACGGAATGATAGAAATTCTGTTTCCTTGTCAGATACAAGGATGTAAAGATAGCCTCTCACAAGGTAGTTTGTAGTAAAAATTGTTGCTCCTCGAAGTTGGTCAAAAAATAGAATCCGCTGAAAGAAAGGGGTGCCAGTTGTTGATGGTAGTTCCGTTCAATGCCCTGTAGTCCATACATATCCACATCTCTCCTAGTATAAAGGTGATGTGACTACTTCAAACCTCGTGCACGTTGGAGATGATGAACTAGATGTTGCTCTCCAACCTTGGATGCACGTAAGCTAGGCGAGTTTGGGTAATCTTGCCTCATGTGCCTGTGTATTACAATGCAGTGTGTAGTTCCCCCTCTTCTTGAAGTTGATATTGGGCATGCGCTACCTTTTGCACATGCCTACGCACCATGTAAAATCCAGGCCCTATACACCCCCAGGGCCTAGATGCGAGGAAAACATCTGGCAGCTATTGAGGAAAGTTTTCAGCAGATTTGGACACAACAGTGCTTAAAAAAGAAATCTGTAACTTCTTGTACGGTCCGTCGATCATTGCATCGACTTCGCTATGGTGGAGCATAAAACCAGCATGGTAATTGCATACTCCAACAGCTTGCACAACTCACTTTGGCATAGAAACTATTGCTCTCATAAAACTAAAACTGCGAGTAAATGCTCTATTCTCTCTTCCATTTTTTCTAAGAACAAACACGTCTATCAGGTGCATGATAAAAATTTAAAGAGCTTCCAGGATTTTTTTCATCTATTCTCCACATGTTGCTGGAACACTTGATAGTGCAAAGCGAAAGGCATGAAATTGATTGTGTCCAATGATTATCAAAGGACCATTTTTCATGCATCATCATCCGAGAGGCAGTTTAAATGGTACCCTAAGACAAATCAAAGAAATCATTTACCGCATGGATTTTATCAAACATGAACTAAAGAGTTTACAGGAAGTTTGTTTCAGTGCTCCTTGTTTAACGCTCATCCGCAAACCATCATCTTTTGTGTTCATAGAGAGGACCGGTGAACCGTATGGCAAGAAACTTGGCCTTAGATATCCTTTTGCAAGGTGCTCATTGATTTAGCATTTATTCTATCACATTTGTTTGAGAATAGGATGTACATGAGTCGCCTCCACTTAGAATGTAGTCATGTGGTGCATGTTTTGTCTGGGTGTTTTGTCTAGGTGGTAGGTTTGTCTAGGTATCTTTCAAGGAATGTATGAAATCTGCAAGCACCTTTTGATTTAGTGTACTTTATTCTCCATCTTACGGAGTAGATCAAGGAAGTATTGGCATTCTTGTAAAGCATGGTTTTTGGCATGCAACAAGAACAAAATGAAATGAACTCTATGTGAAGTGATTTCATGTCTGGAGAATGAAATGAACTCTATGTTAGTTGAAACAATGTCATTTCCTTTAAAGAATCCCCTGGTTTATTCTAGAGAATGTATGGATACTAGTTTGTCGGAGACAAGTAATGCCAAGAACCACATTAAAACTTTCAAGTAAGTTATGAACCCTCCGTGCAAACCCTTCAATGAAACATTGAGAATGGAAACTTGCTTTGCACTCTTAGATCACAAGTGTTGATCTCTTGTCACCCATGACGATCACACCACCCAACGTCTCGTATGTATGCCTACATGTTTTGCAAACCAGACATTAACGATGGAGAAGTTACCTCTAACTTCCGTAAGTACATTTAACAGCGCACCAACTAGGTGTTTCTTGAGCTGAATTGATCATGCTTCTTCCCTCCAAGTAAAGAGCTTTGATGATGGCTGAACCAAGCTTGTATTGGACCAAGAAATGACTATAAATCCCTGTTTTTCTCACAAATTGTCCACTCATGTCCATGTTTTATGCACACGTGAGTATTTTTTTGGTATGTTTTGATACGTACGTTTTTCATGGTATTACCTCCTACAAAAGGCACCATAAAAATGTTGTGGTGTTTTCTTGCAGGCCACCTCCCTCGATGACAAAGTTACAAAATTTCTCACAGTAGTTGGTGTCATAACCACTAGGATATTTCTCTTTTTATCTCCTTAGGAAAAGCAAGACGTAGAAAGTAGTGACCGTTCATGAGTCTTAACTAATGCTTGAAAGGAGGACAAACAACAACTGGATATCTTGAGCTCGTAGAAAACTCAAGCTGTCCCAATTGCAAGGAAACGTGAATTCACACTCTTCTTCTCCCTGATCCATAGATAACTTCCCAATAGCATCCCTCAAGGATGGAGAAAACCTCTCCAAATGTTTTGTGCATTTTCACGACCTTGTTCGTTTCCATAACCAAGATCTTAACCACAACCATGTCCACAGTCAACTCGAGCGACCTCAATTGTGCATTTAGATTTGACTACAAGCACCAAGACATTTTTTTTCACCTCTTATTGCTTTGGGGCACTTCACTCTCAAGTTCTCATGATCTGTGTGGCTCTTGTAGAGTCTCTCTTGAGAAGCCAAGTTGCGACATTTACACATTGTGTGATGATTGTTGTTATCACAAGCATGCCTGTGTGTGGATGCCTTACTTATTCCGATCTTATTGGCTAAGGATTGTGTAGCCTGATTACCTATGAAGTTCTAGCATTGGCAACTTTGTTGACTTGAAGTATTTTCTAGGCGCATGTTGTTCCCTTGGTATTCTCTTGTACCTACCTTGCCGGCAGAGTTGTACTAAGGCATCTCTTGGTAGCCATTTTTTATGTACTCGTGGAGTGCCTTTAGCCTGTCCACGTGTCTCCAGAAGATGTGATGGTGATAACTTCCTTGAGCTTCTTGTATGCAAAAGAATCATAGAGGAACTCACTGAAACATTCAGTTTCCTTGGCGAATACAGAGAACTTAGTACTCCCTTCCCCACCAGCCATCATCACGATAGCCGAAGGCCCACAAGAGCCTGGTTGCCACCCAACCTTCATTCATGGGATGGAAGGACTTTCACTAGCCTTCATGCTCTTCACTGCATGCCAAGAAATTTTTTTATTCATTTGGCGGCTTGCGAGTACTTAGCTTCTTTGCATGTAACCAGTGACATTGTGAATACATTCTATCATATTTCTTACAAGTATTTGTCTATCCAAAGCACTAATCCATTCTTCATGGGACTAGATTCAATTCATATACTTGGTTTTTTTTTCTCTCCAAAAAAATGCATGTTTTCAAGAAATATTGCAACCTTCAAACCCCACAATTATTTCCTCTTGGATGTTTGGTCGCTCTTCCGTATTGCGTTGCCAATAAACTACCCTTCTCTGGCGTGTTCTTGGTTCAAAGCAACAGGATTGCTCTATGCAATCACCATTATAGTGAGCCAATTATCAGCTTGCCCCCCTCCCCCCCTATAAAATTACATGTACATGTCATCCGCATTGCAAAATGCCACTTCCAAGTCATCCCCATTCTTTTCACAACGTCGATATGATTCATACCACATTAAAACCTACACAAGTCAAAGCCCCTCACGAACATCACATTGTTCATGTACACTAGTCCGTTAGCCATGTGCATGCATACTTTTGTTCTTATCTTCATATTCCACCACGCATTGAATTCTACGTTTGACGCAAACATGCAAAGGGTATTCTATTCAACTAACCTGATTGATGAGATTCCATTCTAAACGTCATCATTCAAGGGCATTTTTCCCAATAACTTTGACCACCTTCCACAAAGATAAATCTTAGTGTCCTAAACCTCATTCAAGATTTAGGAGGTTATCTTCAACTTCTCAATGGTGCTAGATCCTTTTTTCTGCAACCTGCCTCTGATGTTCTAGATACCTTGAACTTATTAGCAGATCTTCCTAATGTTTCCTAGGAAACCACAAACTTATATGCATTGCACTTAGAGACTCTAATACCTCGACCATGTCTCCCTTTTTCTCTTGTATTTGTCTTTACGTGCTTGGAATTTTCAATGTTATAAAAGTAAACTTAGACGTTACTTCAAGTTACATGTGATATCCTAATCCAAGCTCAGAAATGCTCAACAATTGTGAAGCGAGGGGCGTCCGGCGTGACAGTCACATTCCAAGCCCTTGGAAGAAACCTCCCAACCCGTTGATGTGTGGGCCAACCCTTGAAATGCCGCACAGCCCTCTTCTAACAGCAAGACCACTCGTATTGCCTGAGGTTCCCAAAGTGCCACTCTCCGAGTGGCGTTTGCACCAAGGTACTATGCAGAAGACTTGTAGGATCGAATAGACGCGTGTGAGAGAATTTTTGGAAGACAAGGAGAGTTGGTAAAGGGATGAATCTTTAGACTTGATAGATCAGTTGAAGTAAACATACAATGTCTTTGGGTAAGTTGGGCATGCCTATAACAACTCCACGGCTTCCTTATGTACGAGCTTCTATGAGCTAGCCAAGAGCCCCTCGGCGCTTCGAAACCCTCTGCTGAGGTGTTATGATGCAAATGACACATGCATCATGTATTGCATGTTGTGAGCTTTCTAACACACGACAGAATGCCTCAATTAATGGAGAAATGGCTGAGTTTATTCTGGTTGAGTGCTCCACGTGTGATTGTAGCTCGCAACGCCGCTTTCAGGGGTCACGGCCACCCAAAGCGCCCTTAATTGCGAATGCAGCTCCAGCCGCATCCCAAAGCGCCCATGGACCCCAATGAACCTTGCCTCATTGACTAAGCATCCAATTAGGGGTGCTTTGGCTACACTGGGCAAAAAGGTCGCTCCGCCGTACTCGGGGTCGAACCTATACATCTCCTGTTTTCACGAGTTGCGCCTCCCACCTTTGCACGGCCATGTGTTTCTCATCCTTGCACCGAATGACCAGGTTCTTGGGTCAATTTCATATGGTTTTTCATGTAAAATTTTTATGGGATTATAAATCATGCATATGAATTCAGCATAATGACGTGATGACCGCCTCGACCGGCAGCTCCCATAACATCACCCTCCCCCCTCCTCTGAGGGCGCGCTGTCTGCTTCTAGAACGCTCGGAGGACAGTGTTGAAGGCACCACCCCTGTGGAAATCGGCTTTGGGGATCCAGCATTTTCCTCTGGCCCATAGCCCAGCCATTGCACCAATTATAGCCACCCGTTTGCGCCAAAGGTGCTCGAGAATCTTCTGTACCACGTACTCCTCCTTACCCTCCACCAAGATCGGTGGGGGAGGAGCATGTTCTCGTGCGGCGAACAGCGCATTCGGCTCCTTGTAGGCCTTGAGTAGAGAAGTGTGGAACATGAGACGGATCCCGTAGTGGCCCAGCAGCTTCTACTCGTAGCTCACCATGGACCGCTTCTCCCTAGCCTGAAAATGGTGCACCCACGGAGGTTTGAGCTTGTCGCTGCCCACCCCCACCAGTTGCAGGTTCTGCAAGCTTAGTAGCACCTTTTGATCCATAGAGAACTCCTCGACTGTCCGGTGCTTGTTTTCTTGCCGCTTCATCGGTTGCTCCACCTTCTAAAGCCCATCTTGTACGTCCTACCACACCTCCATAAAGTCATTTGCAAACTGCTACACCGCAGGTAGGTTCAATCGCGTTGCCATGTCTAAGGGACATGCATGCTACACCCCATACACCACCTCAAAGGGAGACCGTCCCGTCAAGTCATGCACTGCTAAGTTGTAGGCAAAATGAGCCACCAGGAGCTTGCATTCCTATCTGTCACCATCCGGTACCAAGATCCCCCGCAACAGCTGCTCCATGGTCTTGTTGGTACGCTCAATTTGGCCATCTGTTTTGGGATGGTAAGCCAACGAAAGAGCCACACAGGTGTCCAGCTTTCTGAAGAGTTCCCCTCCAAAACGGGAGGTGAAGCGTGGCCACGGTCCGAGACCATGCATTTCGGCACTCCGTGAAGTTTGATGACATGTTGCAAGAGGAGTTGAGCGGTCTCCACTGCCGCGATCTTCTCTACACATCGAATGATGTGCGCCATCTTGCAGAACCAGTCCACCACCATGAGCACCATGGTGTTGTTCGTTGCTTCCTGTTGAAGACCCCTCCAAAATTCTTCTAAGATATCCGTCCACGGACGCTCTGGCACATGTAGCGGCTGCAGCTCTCTTGGTGCACGTCCCCTTTGTGATTTGATTCTTTGGCACATATCATACCTGCTCACGTAGTTTTTGCAATCTGCTCCTATCATAACCCACCAATATTGGCACACAAGCGTTTTGAAGGTCTTGTCAAGGCGAAAATGACCACTTTAGTGTGAGTCATGCGCGTCCTCCAACAATACATGTTGCAAAGACACACTCCGCTTCACCACAATTGGGTTCTCCTTCTCTCACCGCCAAAACTGGCCATCCCATTTGTACCCCTTCATCATACCTCTGCCAAAGTCCTAGTCCTCCGCATACCCGTGAGAAAACAGGCCACGGATAATCGGGGACCTTGCCAGTATCGTGATCACATGCACACCCAATTCCGGGCGAGAGCGGGTCTGCGGGGCTGATCCTCCTTGGATTGTAATAGATCTTGTGGTTAAAGCTGCCCTCCAATAGCTCCATCCACCGTGATTAACGACGACTCAGGTGCGGCTGTGACTTGAGGTACTTGAGCGTGGAGTGGTCCGTGACACACCGTCGCGCCTCCAGGTAGCACCTCCACTGCTTGAAGGCTTGGACCAGTGTGAGCATCTCCTTTTCATGGATTGGGTAATCGATCTCAGCCCCTTTTAGCTTCTTGGAGTAGTATGCAATGAGATGCAACCTCTTCCCTTGGTCCTGCATCAACACTCCATCGACCGCATAGCCGCTTGTATCCATTGCCAACACGTACTCCTTCAACGTGCCTAGGTTCACCAAAACCAGTGCCTCAGACATGGCAGCCTTCATTGCAACGAAGCCTTGTCCCTCCTTTGCAAACCAATCCCATTGGCATCCCTTCTTGAGCAAGTATGTCAAGGGTGCTCTCATTGCCGCATGCCCCTAGATAAACCTTTGGTAGTTGTTTGTCAAACCCAAAAAAACCTGGATGTCACGCACGCACGCCGGCTCTGGCCAATCCTTCATTGCTTCCACCTTTTTTTTTTGGGTCCATGGGGATCCCTTTTCCACGAACAATGTGCCCAGGGAACTCCACCTTTTGCTTGGAAAATTCACACTTGGTCAGTTTGGCAAACAGCCGCTCATTTATCAGCATTTCCATCACCATCCGCAAGTGCTCTTGATGCTCCTCCATCCTCTATGAGTATAAAAGGGTGTCGTCGAGGAAGACAACCATGAACTGGTGTAAGCAAGGGTGAAACACCTGGTTCATCAGTGCCATGAACATAACAAGAGCGTTCGATAGCCCAAAATGCATCATGAGATACTCGAAGCATCCATAGCATGTTTGAAACGTAGTGTTTTTCTATATCCTCCCCCGCAATGCGGATTTGGTGATACCTCGACCGCTTGTCTAGTTTTCTTAAGACACGTGCGCCTCGCAGCTGGTCGACCAAATCATTCGCTCGTGGAAACGGATATCAGTTCTTCACCGTAATGTTGTTGAGCGTACGGTATCTCACGCACATCCACAGCTCTCCTGACTTCTTGAAAAAAAAAAACTGGCACCGCATATGGAGACATCGACAGCCGAATGAAGCCTTGTTCCACCAATCCCCCTAATTGCTTCTTGAGCTGCGCAATCTCATGCGCTTGTACGATCGCACCGTTGGTGAAGACCCTAGGACCACTTCAATCTTGTGATCGATGTCGCGCCGCAAAGGCAGTCCCTTTGGCAACTCCTCAAGAAAAACTTCTGTGAACTCCTTTAGCACCTCCCCAATACCAGGAGGCAACCCTGGAGCTCTTGCGCCTTCTCCGAGCTACCTCTCTGCTACTTCAACTGCTGTAATTGGCTGCTCAGTTGCTTGTTGTGGATGTACGCAAGCCATGAAAACCTAGTCACCCTTGCGCTTACACTGCGTCAACTGCTACAGATTGATGATGCACAATTGCTTCCCCACTTTCACCACATATGGCTCCTTCTCCTTACTTTGCCAAAATGGCAAAGTGAGATCTGTCCCGTCCATCTTCACAACCACACGGTTGCATCTCCTATCCACTTCCAGACTCCAAGCGTGCAACCAGTCCTGGCCAATTGAGCAATCGTAATCATCCATAAGACAATTGTAGAACTCCATATCCCACACTAACTCACCCATATGGAGCTTTTGATTGACGAGAGGCCTTCCGCACTCCACCGCTTCAGTCACCTACCGCGCCTTGGCCGACATCCCTAATTGTCGTACAAGCTCCAACCTCCACGCCAACTTGTCATTGAAGAATCTATGGCTCGCGTTATCGTACAACAGATTGCGTAACTTCCCTTGACAGTTGAATCTGCCCTTTGGAATCACAAAAACCAGCTTCAAGATGATCCTTGCCAACTATCGGATCTCACCTTCATTCTGCAACAGCATTTGAGGTAGCTCCTTTTTTGGCAGAATTCTTTCAAGTCTAGTGATGTCCCTTGCGGATGGAAGAATCATAGTAGTAGGTCGTCCCCTCCTCACTGCTGCTACTTGTTTACCTACTGTGCCTTGCGCTTGGGGCAGTCTCGTTTGTGATTATCCTCCTCACCACAAGCCCGAAACTTACCTTTCAGTCCTTGCTACACGCCCGTACCCTACTGTCCGCCTTGGATTGCATCCACTGAGGAGGTCAAAATGCCCCTTGAGCATTGTCTTTGACTGCTCCCACGTCTCAGGCTTCTATGTCAACGCCCGTACACCAAGCTACACTTCCTACCCCAGTGGTAGACTCGGCAATGGCTGAAGCCGTTGCCTGGCTCCTAGCCCATCCGAAAACTAGCGGCGTTCCGCCGGCACAATGCCGACCACCATAGTAGCACCATTCCGTGTAGCAACGTAGAAGTATACTCAAGTCTCGTAGCATCTTCTCTCATAAGAACACCCAACGCCATGAAAAACTGGTTCACCGTGAAGATTCACTCTCGCGCACTGCCCTTGCTAGTCTAGAACTCCAGGTCCTTTGGCTTGGTTCGCCAAAAGGTGAGTACGGATGCTAATGCGACACCCCTCAATGCACTGCTCCCCTGGCCAATGTACCTTGCCTCAAGATCCGTGTGTAGCTGCTGGTGCTGTTGACGTAGCTTTTCAAGAGCACGCCGGATCTCCTCCATGAGATAGAACTAGTCATATGCTGCAGCTGCCATGCTTCCGGCTGTATCAAAAGCATTATGGCCAAACACAGTTGTGGCAGATCTGATGCCTCCCTTGGGTCCGTGCAATGCCAAGCGAACGTCCACGCGCTCTGATACCAAAAGTGAATCGAGGGTCGTCCGGTGTGACGATCACGTGCCAAGCCCTTTGGATAAACATCGCAACCCTCGACTCCTTTGTGTGTGGGCAAACCGTTGAGATTCCGCACGAGCCTCTCCTAGCAGCAAGACCACTGCTAGTAATTGAGGCTCCCACTGTGCGACTCTCCCGGCCGCGTTTGCGCCAAGGTACGTTGCAGAGGACTTGTAGGATCGAATGGATGTGTGCGAGGCAATTTTCGGAAGACGAGGAGAGCTAGGTACGGAATGAATCCTTACAATTGATGGATCAATACAGGTAAATGTACAAAGTCACTGTGTAAGATTGGCACGCCTAGAACAACTTCTAGGCTTCCTTATGTGCAAGCCTCTATGAGCCAGTCAAGAGCCCCTCGGCACTTTGAAACCATCTAATAAGATGCAATGATGCCAACAATATGTGCATCATGTAGTGTGTTTTGCGAGCTTTCAAAAGCACCAAAGAATGCCTCAATCCACAAAGAAATAGTTTAGTTACGGATGTTTGAGTGCTTCACAAATGAATGACTCAAGCAGCACTGCCAACGGGGGTCACGGCCGCGTGAAGCGCCCTTGCTTGTGAATGCAGCTCTAGCCGCCATCCCGAAGCATCCGTGGACACCAATGAACCTTGCCTCAATGGCTAAGCATCCATGTATGGGCGCTTTGGCTATAGTGGGCGAGAATGTCGTTCCGCCGTGCTCGGGGTCGAACTGGTACGTCTCCCTTTTTCTGTAGGTGTGCCTCCCACGTTTGCACGGCGATATCTTTCTCATCCCTACATCGAATGACCCAGTTCAAGGGTCAGTTTCACATGGTTTTTCACATAGAGTACAACAGGAGCATCAAACCTTTAATGTGAATTCAGAAAAATGACGTGGTCACAGCCTCGACTGGCGGCTCCCATAGCATCAATCTTCTACTTGTGAACTACTGTAACTTTCACGTGCCTCGCATAAAAGCACCAAATTTGGAATTAATTTTTACAAAAACATGTATATGTATGAATGCATGGCTATTGCTAGGCCCTTTGAGAGCGGAGCTCGGGATGAATTATTCCAAAGCATTGGTCATGGATCATCTTAGAGTCCTTCAAAGGCCATAACCTGCCGTTGCGGATGAGGGTCTACTTTGGACTATCTTTCACTTTCATGAAATCGCATGACCATTGAATCTCGAGCCAGATTTGGTGAGCTGTGTGAACATTACTGAAAGATTGTAGAACATGTGATGAAACAAACTCTGCAACTCAGGTGAATAGGGACAGCATGAATATTGAGTTTGAAAATTGGAGGAAAGTGAAAGTGGTGTTCTGAAATGGGGACGTGCTGACTTTATCCCAGTTAGAATATGGGCAAGTTAAAATTCCTTCCTCAATTTTCTTCTCATACCTACAAGTTCATATCGAAATCTGAAGCACACAATAACCCTTGAGTAAAACTATATGACATCCCTGATGTTTTCATGCTCTTGTTCTCCTTTTGAGAAGAAAACCCCTCATAATTCTTTCAAATTC
The DNA here is from genome assembly GCA_023375785.1 of Penium margaritaceum. Lineage (NCBI taxonomy): Eukaryota > Viridiplantae > Streptophyta > Zygnematophyceae > Desmidiales > Peniaceae > Penium > Penium margaritaceum. Next base: position 23,207 of record SZWC01024215.1, read on the forward strand.
TACACGATTTTTCAAAAAGTTTACCTCAATCCAACGTCAACAAAAAGGACACACATATAGAAGGAACTTTTAGATTTTTCTATCTCCCTTTGTGATGGTCCTTTTGCCCTTTGAAAACTTGAAAGCAGATCACAATGAATTGATCCACGACACCTCCACATCAAATTCATGTACTAGCTCCCGATTACATTGAGAGTAAGATTTGTTAAATGTTAGAATTGTTTTGCGATGGTCATGATACCATGTCAAGGCAAGGAGGCTGATGCCATGAAGGAAAGAGAAGGTGGAGTGGTAGAGGAAATGGTGGCATGAAAGAGCCAAAGCATCAGCTTGATACTAAGCAGAAGTCCACTTCTCCTATGAAAGAGGCAACGTGTAATTTCATGGATTGGATGGGGACACCCATTTTAGCATTGTGGGAAGGAGGAGCTCCCAGATGGTATAAGGGTGGAGACTAGAGGCTCTCGGAACTTGTGACAAAAGAGATCAAGGTTGGCAAAAACTCATAAGAGGTAACTTTGGAGGATATGATTGAAACTTAGAGATGAGAAGCTGTTAGTTTAAGCATCAATTCTGACCCCAACGGAATTACAAACTGATGTTATGTATGCATTGTACATCAGAAACCACAAGATTCTAACATAGAAGTTGGCTTCTTGTAAAATCATGCAAAGACTAGTGCAACGTGCACCACAAACACTAATGACAAAAGCAAGGAACCAGAAACGGCTACTCAGTCCCCTGAAAGACACTATCACAAAGTTTGGTGGTCATTTGCAATCGGCAATACTGGTGCATGTGCTATTATTGCGTCGATGTATATCAGCAACCAAGGATTTTTTGGGGCTGAAGTAACGCATGTATTTGTCCGGCAACCGTGGCAAATGACATGGAACAGATTTGTATCGCACCACAAATGAAACATAAGAGAACTATAGGGCCAAACAGAGCAGGAGCTCTATCGATTGTGTACGTTGGAAAACACAACCATGCTCTTCTATAACCATGTTACTAGGTACATCGAAAAACATAGACAAAACATAATGTTCTGAATGAGAATGAAAAAGGGATTTCATAGGATTCAGTGATAGAGCCAAACCTGCCTTTTGAGTAGTATAACTCCCTCAGGAGCTCCTTGCGAGGTGAAACAATCAATATTGTACATGTTGGTGGAGTAGTTAAGCTACTTCTGCAAGTAGGAAATCAAATCCATTCTGCATGAAAATGATCATGAGTAGAAGACGGAAGTAACTGAACACCGGAGGCGTTCACGTACCTATGGGTCTTGGCCTGGCTGGTCAATGTTCCACTACTGCCCTACTACGCCCAGATTTTGACGGTCAAGAAGTTCTAGTTTTCCCATAAGAAGATGTTCCAGATATCGTAGTACATGTTCATGCATCCTTAACTTTGTCGATCTTTTCTTATCAGCTCCTGGCTGCAGTGAAGTATGTGTGACACACCGCTCAACCATTTGAAGGGCCACATGTGTACGCTCAAATGGTCGAGCGATCAAGTTGTGGATTTGCCGTTCCGCATGCCTAAATTACAAGTTCATGAACCTATTTGAACACATAGGGATGAAACAAGAGAGCAAACAAGATGAAGAATTGGAAAACAAAAAAGACAAATTGTACCAGGTGTACAAAGCATTACGTTTTTTCTTTCTTTCCCAATCTTGATGAACTTCATGAAAACTTACATTTGACCTTGAAGCAGTTTTTTTTGTAGATTTTGACCACTTTCACAATGTTTAATATGGAAAAGGCACTTGGATACCATTACAACCATATCAAAGTTAGGGTTCAAGTCCTAGGTGAGATGGCCGGGATATGGCCCACTCTCTCATCTTCTATGGAGGGAGGATGAGGAGCTTGAGAAATGGGCCAGCTCTTTCCCAGACAAGTGTAGTGCAACAACCCCATATGACTTGAATCCAACAAAGGACTGGAGAATGTAATGTGGCAAGAACCAGATGCCTTTATGTAGTCGATGTTTCTGGCTTAGATGGTCAACTTCCTACGAAAACCAATACAGCCGCTCCCTTCTGGAACAAAACATCACATCCCTGGCTTCCTCTGAACTTTTTATTGTTGGGAGGCATGGTCATTGTTTCCTCGAAGGATGGGGATACAATGTTGTACTCAAGAAGTGAATGTGGGAATTTGAACTTTGGGTCCTTGGCTCATCAACATGACATCCTTGTGAGTTACTCACAATACGTGCCACCATGTCTTATACTAAGAATCAGCTTACATGCATGATGTTGATGATTTTGTGCACCATAGTTATTGAACAAAAAACTTGGATGATACCGGACTACCAACTCTGGTATGCTCTGCTTAGGCTCGATATTTCAAGCACAATGTTTCATAGTGCAATGGAACTTAGAAACAATGATGTACATGGCGAATGAGTCTGGCCATAAGACCATTCAACCTCCACACACGGAGAAGATCAATGTACCCTATTCAAGGAATGTAAAGTAGAACATCATACAGCTACCACACATTTTTTATAGCAAGACCTGGTGGCTCATGTAAAAACCAAGGCTTTGTCATGGATATCAAAATGCATGCACACAGTGAGATTGTTGACATCGTGGACGAGGTCACTGAGGGTAACCGCCCTCCTGCCAATGAAGACCACAATGTAGATGTCTTCGACCACATTGATGCAGCCGTGTTGACTGATATATCTGCGTTGGCATTGTCCACAAATGAACAATGAGAGAAGTAGATCGATGCGGCCCTCCTGGCAGGGTAGGAGGATGATGATCCCGATGATGATGACATAGTCCATGCTGACAAAACCAAGGCAAAATAAGTGCCTCTTGCTGCACTACCCTCATCATTCTCATCCTTCTCTACATGAAACGACAAACAATGTGTGCACATAGATGGGTTCGGGCTTGGTCATGTCTAGACCATCCATGTTGCTATGATGCCCAATGGCGGCTTCATCTATGATGCTATTTCTCTCCTCGTCCGCAACTACCCCACTCCATCCACCCCATCCATGTACGACCTGCTCACCTACAACAAAGGGGTGGTAAAATCCACAAGGGGTGGTAAAATCCACAAGGAAAGGTACTCAAGCTACCCTATGCACCTGCTCTAGTAGCTCATAATGATTAGCGAAAAGATTTCGTGACACAAACTGCCCCACTCTTGCAATGCAGTCGTGATGAAAGAGCTTTCTTCCACGAAAACCCGGGGTTGTGGATAAAGGGATGCAAGTGAGTAGTGCAATCATCAAAGAAGGGGTGCATGGTATCTTGTGTGAGCATGGCATCAACAAGCTGGGAAGCAAGCTCATCGACCACATCTTGAACCAAAGCTGGCGCAAAACAATTGTCCACAAGGAGCCAAATTGGGCATGGCACTTCGGCACGACAGCATCGCAAAAGCTCCTAGATGATTGGGAGCTCCATGTATGCATTTTACAATGCATAGAAATGCAGCAATCTACATCGGTGTGTACAACATCTAGCCCTACCATGTGATGAATACTGACTATACTGGTGTCCACCCTGTACCCCCCTCCCATGCTACACCTATGCATGAAAAAGGGTCAGACAAGGTGAAGGTGTGCGGAGAAGAGGTCAAGAGACAAGAGACATGACTCATTGTATGGGCAATGGACGGAGAACTGCCACCGATGCAAGTAATCCGGGCAGAGAAGGCAAACACGTGCCATTAAACTAGACCCAACTCTGACGTGGCACCTAAGACGCAGTGGCAATTCACATGTCCAACCACTAGGCGTGCGTCAATACCACCAAGTAACATTTTTGCTTGAACCTTTCCTCATTCGCAACTGCCATAAGTATGGCCTCCACCATGCAAACAATAAGCTTATGTTCATTGTTGATGCATGGCGTCCCCATGCATTGGACGGATTCAGTGCCTGTGTACATCAGCAATTTCCTTTTGTGGAGTTACTGTACATCTTAGTCTGTTGCACTGCAAACTTGCAATTCGCGGACATTGGGTTGCAGAAGTGATTCAAGGGAGAAGTGACCAAGGGGTAATCTTTGTGGGTTGGATGGTAGCTCAAGGATGCAACAAACGTCGACTTTCACATGCGTCACATTAAAGTATCTGCGGTTGGCTAAATGCTTTAGGAGTGGGGTCACCTGCGTAGAAACCCACAAATGGTCTACAACGTGGATTTCCCCCATATGGCATTAAAGGACATGTGGACCTAGGTGACCGAGTCAAATCAACAAAGGTACAAGGAGGAGGACCTGTTAAAGGCTTATTCATGTACTTGGTCGAAGAATAAAAGTGTTTATTCCTTACACATCTCTCTCTCTCTCTCTCTCTCTCTCTCTCTCTTGCTCATCCTCTCCACTTTTCTATCTCACCTTGTCTTTAGTTGTTATTGGCTGCCTCATCTCAACCTTGTTCGTGCATTCAGGTGACATTGTACAACACTATTGTTGGCAGATCATGAAAGAATCACAAAACATAGTGATTAGAACCCAAACACATGTTGAAATAGCAATCCTCACAGATAACTCAATCCACAAAAAATAGAACCATTAGAGAATACCGTACTGAATCATGAATTCGCCATAAATATCTTTTTTGATTTTCCCATGTGTTCCTTTTTTAATTCTTATGAGTTTAGGAACATCACATGTGAAATTAATGGGCATTTCCTTGAATTTCGCCTACATGTGTCACCTAAACAATTGTTCCTTCAGTCGGGTCATTTCACAAATTTTACTAGGAGGATTGCAAGCGAGTCCATGGAAAAAAATGCACAAACAGGTTCAACACTTCACAAACTACGGAGTGATCACATCCTCGGCCTCCGGCTCAATGCGCTCGCGGAACAGATTGCTTCCTTCCGCGACGGCCTCTTCCGCGGCCGCTTTGCGGAAGCTATGAAACAAGCAACGCCCGAAGTCACAGGCTTCCGAAGCATGGCGTACAAGTGCGGGATCGCTGTTGAGCCTAAGCCACGACTGCATCACCCACGTGAAGCCCAAGTTCCGCATCGTACCAAGTCCGAGGTCAACCTTCCCACCATTTCCGCTAGCAAGGCTAGCGCGGACCTCTTGAGCATGCCACTCATTGTATGAGGTGGTTTTGGCGGCTTTCAGTGGACGTTGAAGGCCAACGTCCGTCGGTTGTGGCTTCGACGTGCAACCTGTTGGAATGAACAAGAGCCGGATGTAGGGGTAGTGGTGCTTAAAAAAATCCTTGAATTCTGCCGACGTGTGCGGTCGCCATGCATCAACAAGGAGGATGACCTTTTCCGTTCCCACAACCCGGCTGTGTTTGTCGCACATGCGCTTGTACCAAGGGTGGATCACGTGAGTGATCCAATCCTTGATCGTTGTTGCATTCGCCCAATGGTTGGCGGTGTGCGTGAGGGAGAAGTGGTAGTCCGCGACTGCACGGCGCGCATCCCCATTGTCGGGGTGGCATCTTTCCGTTTTGCCCGCGTAGATGAGTTCCACCGGTAGTATGTCGCCGGCCATGCTTGATGAGACAAGGGCAGTAATCTGCCGCTTGTCATCAAGCGCGACTATGGCAACTTCTTTGGACCCGATAGGGGCGTAGGTTCGGTCACCTGCATGCACGACAAACGAGTTCTTTAGGAGTTCATTGGAGAACGGCGCACATGAATGGACATTAAAGCACGACGCACACGCACGTACCAGTCGGGACAATGGAGATGCCCGTATGGTCGCCGTTGATCACGAAGGCGGGGTCGACTTGGTGCATCACCATTAGCGCGGCCACCCTCTTGTGCATGGCTAGCACATGGTCCTGCCACGCCGCTGGAAGCTTTTGGGCGACGGTGGTGCCACAGCGGTACGACCATCGCATGCGGTCACGCACGAACTTCCGGATCCAACTCCTAGAAAATGACATGCTTCCGCCATTGGTGGGCAACTCCTCCGGATGACGTTCAGCTGTGAGCGCATGAAGCACGCCGCGCAAGTTAGACGAGTTTATGATTGTCCCGGCCTGTCGCATGTCGGTGATGGTCTCCATGATCTTTTCTTCAAACCCCTCATGGCGGTCCAGAAACCCCCTTTTCCCACGCGGCCCATGTGTGCACTTTGACATGGGCCCTTGCACCTTGATCTCATCAACATGGGTGAGGAAATGGCGGAATTTATCAAGCAGGTTAACAGACGACAGTCCGTACCAGCCACGCACCGTCGACGGGTTGAGCTGGTCGTAGACGCATCGCCCGCCACCGTCGCGATGCAACATCCTTAGAAGTTTCATAGCACCGTAGGCGGTCCCGCCGGCCACCATCGCGCCGTGGATTCGCGGCAGGTGTCCATCACCAAGCCAGTTGACGTACTCGCCACGCTGGCTGGTGGGGCCCCCATTTTGTTCACCAGCGGCGGCAGCATCACCGCCATCTTGTACAGCGCCGGCCGCCGCATCACCGACGGGTGATGGTGTCTGTGGAAGACGCGCGGGAGCTGTCAGTGACGTCGTTGGCGGGACTGTAGCGACTTCCAAAGCCGCGAGGACAAGGCTAGGACTCTTCTTGGGAGGACGTCCAGGACCTCGCTTTGGAGGAAGCTTGCATGGCTTCGGGTGCTTGACGATGTGCAGGTCAAACTGCCGCTGGCGCTCGGCAGTGGCCTCTTCTGGAGTGAGCCGCTTCATTCGGACGTCTAACAGTGTCTTCATGGCGGCGATGGGTGGTGGGTACTGGCGGCGCTTCACAATACAGACTCCGCTTCTGGCGAAGCTCACTAAGAAGCTCGCAGTTCGCACTACGCAGCTCTCAGCGGAGCGGAGCGACAGAGCGACTCGGGGCAACCTCAATGCGGTTGCCCTGAGTTGCATCGCCGATGTTTGAACTGTCATCTGACGGTGCACCACATTTCTGCACTCAAACTTCTGACGCGACGTCCAAAACTCGCATTATTGACATTGGGGGGATTCGATCCATGAGCGAAATTAAATAACAGCACCCATTGACCCCGGTACTTCAGGTGAACATGTATAACATTCAAAAGTGCCATTTTCTGGGTCAATAATGGTAACACAATTGGAATTAAAAATCTCGGCGAATTTAAGATTCAGTACGGTTTTCAAGAAACACTTTCAAAATCTCACCCACAACTATGAATTCACACAAAGACCTAACTAAACAAGCAAGAATTAACTGGGATGTAAGGTATCCAAAGTTCGCACATTGTGCAACCGTCTTTTGCTCCGCACCCTCTACTTGTGAACCACTCACGTTTTGCTAGGTGTTCTAAGCGGTTCCTCGCTTAGAAAATTTCAAGATTAGGAGTTGCTCGGGAATGTTAGTCCAAATCGATGACAAAAGAACAAGTTTGAGTTGAATCAATGGGCAGAATAATCTAATCTGAAAAGTTCCATGCTTTCCCCAAAAAAAAAACTGCATTCTCTAGACCGTTAACATCCAAGTGTTGTGGGGTACCCTTGTGACAGATGAATTCGAGGTTTGTTTTTTTTGTTCGCAAGCGCACACAAAACTCGTCATGGAAAAAATGTTATACTTGCAAAAATTTGCAAAGAAACCCGCGTGAAGTGATTTTGTTTTGGAAATTTCACTGATTTTTTCAATACGCGAATTATTTTCATGAAAAACGGTTTTTGGGTCGTAAACACTCTTTGTAAACATGTGTGGGAAGCAAGAAAGTGCACTTCTGAATTCTGTGTTGAAAAAAATTGATTGGGTCCAAAAATAATTAATTAATCCTAGAAAAGAATCTGAAAAGTATTTAACTCGCACAAAAGTACACAAATTCGTGATGAACTATAATTGTTTTGTCACAAATTCATGTGGCATTAGGGCATGTGCGTGAAAAATTGAGATTACGGATTATGATTTGAATTTATACTGATGATTATCCTCTTCCATACACTGAAACATACTGCGTTTATCTGATAGTGTCTACAAGCTGGCTGGATTTCCTGCCCTTTTGATGAAGATTCCACTAGTGACATTCTCAACCAGCATAAGCACGGAGAAATCCCACCTTAGACTGCAGTGCAGCTCCTCCCTTAAACAATTACTTAAGCCGTTGGGCCAATGATAGTGGCTTTTCTGATACGCCTCCGTATGGTTGCACACCGCGCCTAGATATTCCCCCGATGAGCAGCAGTCCATTCTCGGACGTATGCACTGCCATGTCTTGAGTTGCCATTCGCCGGGTATGGGCCCGCAGGCTGACAGCAGGTCCGACCGCGTGGACGGTGGACTCCTCCCGCCATGCATGGCATGAAAAATCGAACGAAATCTCGTCGGTGAAAAACGTGAGACCGCGGACTGTCGATGGACTTCAGACGGTGGGCGGATGTCGGACAAAGAGGGCCGAATATCGGTGCCGAGGTGCGGCTGCCGGTTCTGAACCAAACGCAGGGACGGACGATTTGGTCCTGCGCCATCCTGGGTACTTGTGCAGGCGACCATGTACCTTGGTCGCCTGCACCCATCCCGCAATGATCCGCGGTCGAATGAGGTAGGATTACACCGAAGATTCCCGGTTCCTGCTATTGCAAGGCAATGCAAACAGGTGCCCCGCTCGGCTTCCATGGAGTTTCCACAGGCAGGTATTCGGAACTCCCTCACGGTCATCAGGCCACCACCCTCTGCAGGTCCCCTTCCCGTGTGGACTCTCTGGCAAGTTGGTCTGGTGCGGACGAGTCTGGCCCACCTCTCGCCAAGCTGACGCGTCAAGCTGACTCATCAGCGAATCTATTCGTCTCATGAGCTGGCTGACATGTCAACCGGTCGCAGGGACGTCAGGGCCCGCTTAGGTTACCCCTGATCAGCCAACTGCTAGCCCAGCAATCAAGTAGANGCTGCCGCTGCGGGCCCTGGCAGCCTCCGCAGTAGCCCAGCAGGTGTTCGCCGCGGCCGCCATCGTCTTCGTCCTGCTGCTGCTCCGAGACGCCATCCTCACTGCTGCTCTTAACGGACTGCTGAGGGGAATTATTCGACCGCTGACTACAAGCCAGCTGACGTCGACATTGACGTCATCGGCAGGTGAGCTGACGTCGTTCTCCATCTGAGGCCCACTGAGAGAGTCCCCGGCCGACGCGTTCTGATCTTCATCCGGGACGTCTGCAACTGTGTTCTCCGCTTCAGAGAGGCCCAGCATCCCTCACCCGATTCCCTCACCCTATTCCCACACCCTATCCCCACACCCTATCCCTACACCCTATCCCCACACCCTATCCCCACACCCTATCCCC
>SZWC01024216.1:0-22580 GCA_023375785.1 Penium margaritaceum
GAGAGTGTCTGACCACGGACAACGGCGCCGATGCCAGCGCAATGAACGTCAGTGCTGATGGCGACGTCACTGTCGTTCAAACTGTTGGTGATGGCGTTCCTACTGAGGCGGCCGTTCTCGAGACTCTAGGTCTGGCAGCCGCGGCTCCTGGCACCACCAACGCTACTTCTCATTTCGACGGTTCTGGCGCAACTGTTGCTGCTGATGTCCAAACCCCTAGCCCTGCTGCTGCTGCTGGTAGTACTCCTCCTGTAGCCGATGTGACTCTTGACGAAGCTGTCCTGGCCTTCTCACCATCGCGGGCGGCTGCAGGATCTGACGACGGAATCACTTTTCAAGCACTGGCACCAACTGGCCTGGCCTGCCAGTTCGAAGGACCGTCCGTTGCTGCTCTTGCGCCCGCAAAAGCAGTCACTCCTCCTGGTGCTTGCTCGCCCGCGGCTACTGCAGACGAAGAACGTCTGCCCGGCCTCACTCCAGCCTTTGGAATGGAATCCAGCGCGCCTCCCANAAAGGAAGATCCTCCAAGTAAATCCTCAGAAGCAGCCGCGGATGTTCTAGCGGAAGCAGCTCCTTGGTCTGTGCATTCGGCAGCTAACACAGCAGGGGCAGCACCAGCAGCAGCATTTGCTTCTGCAGTGGCAACAGAATCAGAGCATTCTGTAGGGGGCAACGTCGCCAGATCTGGTGCTCTAATAATGTCCACCAGTCACCTCTCAGCATCCGACGACACCTCAACGTCCATCCTGTCAGCAAACCCTGGAGTGCTCACCGGCCTGTCTGAGGAAGAGGTAGCGTTGCTCAAATTGCTCACTCCGGAGCAACTTCAGATGGTTTCTTGTTTGGCGGACCCGGACGCACATCCCATGGCCGCTAGCCTGCTTGCCAAAGGGCTTGATTCTGGGGCTTGTACGCATGTGCCAGTGGTAAGACTGGCAGGGACGCCTGCACCTGGGGCTGGCCGTGTTGAGCTGACGCAAGCACCAGGCGAGGGTGGCAGCCGCACCATTCTTGGGACGGCCGGCCTCTTGCACTATCTGCCTGATGTCCGCAATCTGCAAATTCATGACNCTGCAACTGCCGCCGCTGCACCACTAACGACAGTCGCTGCTCGGCGGCATTTTGTTCCTCTCAAGCCCCTTCAGATTGAGAGACCGGCAGCAGCGCACAGTGGTGCTGCGCGACTCCCGTACCTGGATGGCAGCCCCGGGGGTTGCACTTCTGCTCTTTTGGCGCGGTCTATACCGGCAGCAGGAGCAGCAGCAGCAGCAGCAGCAGCAGCAGCAGGACCAGCAGCAGCGGCAACAATGACTCCGGTGCCTGGCGTGTTAGGTTCCCAAGTTCCGGTGAGCTTGACGAAGAGCACGTACCTTGGACTACTCCGACCGGGCCACAGCATTGGTGCTGGCACCTCGTTTTCCTCGTTCAATACCTCCCCATCTTCTGCATCACGAAGAACCTCACGCCTTGCCACCCCAACGGAGAGCCTTCTCACAAATCCTGCCGCAGCCTTTCCTGCACTGACAACCTCACCGCTAAGTGGCTGCCAGTCTCCTGTGTCAGAGAATGTCGTCTCGAAGAGGGCAGGAGGAGGCACTTCTCCAGCATGGCAGATGGCAGTGAAGAACCACCATCGCCAGCTCCAGGCACAGGTGAGACAGCAACAGCAGCAAGAGCTGCAGCAAAAGCAGCTATATGACCAGAAGCAGCAGCAGGAAGAGCCCGTGGAGGAAGCTGTCGTGACACTCCCGCAAGAGGAGGATGTTTCAAAGGCGGAGATGGGTCCACCCAGTGAAAGGGCATCCTCAAGCTTCCCCATTGCTCCTAGCCCTTCTCTTCCCCCTGGCATCAGTCTTGGAGATGCTGACGGGGATGGCACCCATTTTCCAGTTGAGCCTTCGATCACCTTTAACCTAGCCAGACTTGCGCGAGCGCTCCAGCTTAGCCACAGCCGCCATTTTCAGTTTTGTTCTGCCTCTTCCCCAGAAGTTTCCTCAGGAACTGTGCAGGAACCCCTTGCTGTTGCAGCAAGTTCAGGTCTCTCCACATCTGCTGGAGGAGCCTCACTGGCTGGTGCTGCCCCATACTTCGTTGCTGAGGAAGCCGACACCAGGTGGACAGGCGTCACCCCTAGATCCAAGAGGAAGTGGCTTCCCTGTGCAACTGAGAGCATGCACAATCCTGCAGCTGAGTGGGGTGTGAGTTCCCCGCTCACTCCTGCACATAAAGGAGACAGGGCGTGGGGTGCAGCTGCCACTCAGCCACGAGCCACTCTTTGGGACTGCTTGACCCAGATCTCTTCCAGCCACGATAGTGGCAAAGGCTCCTTTGCATCCCAGCAGGGCTCCCTCAAGGCTCTGGATTCACCTACTTGCTCTGTTTCTCCTGAACCTTTTAGCCAAAGAAAACTAGCTGAACTTGATGTGAACAAACAGCAGTATGAGCACCAGCAGCAGCTGCAGACAACGCAGCAGCAACAGCAGCAGCAGGAAGGGACTTTCCATCCACTAAGGGCTCTTCAAGTGCCCCAAGATCCGCTTCCTAGATTTTTTACGAAGCAGCAGAAGCAACAGCAGCAGCAGCAGTGGCAGCAATACCGGCAGCAGCTGCTGATGCTGCCACCACAAGAACGAAAGCAGCTTTTGATGCCGCCACCACCAGAGGAGCAGCAGCAGCAGCAGCAGCAGCAGCAGCAGCAGCAGATGAAGGAGCAGAACCGATGCTTGCGGAGACTTCTGCAAGCACCGACACTGGTCAGAAACCTTGATGCTGTTGTTCCAGAGCCACCTTCAATAAAGAGAGCCAGAATCAGCAGCCCACTCATTCCCAAGGAGCGGCGAGCAACACTGGAGAGAAATGATGTGGACATTGATGCTTTGCTATGGGAGGATGACCAAGAGTATGCAGGGAACACAGGTGGTGCAGCGCACGTGGATGGGAGCGATCCTTCTAACCCCGTTATTGCGTCTCCGATTCTTGGAGCAGCAAGCCAACATCTTACCCATGGCGTGGATGCTGTAGCCTCAGCAAGTGCAGGAGCAGCCACAGGAGGAACTGGTGAAGACAATGAGGCTCTTGTTCCAGCTGATGACAGCATCAAGCCGAAGAGCCTTGTTGAGAAGAGGCGCAGGGCCCGCATCAGGTGGGAAGCTCTAATGTCATGTTTCGTTCCCTGTCTCCAGCTTGTCTGCTCTCCTCTCCTGTTGCTGCCATCTGTTTGCTTTGTGCTTCCAAACACTGTACCCACAAACTCTAGAACAATCTAGATGTCCATGCATACTGTGTGGAAGCCTTTTATTTCGTCTCTCTTTTTTGTTATCACCAGCTTTCACTGTACAAAAGTTAAGCTTCTGCCTCTGGTCCTACTTGGTTTCTGTTGATGCAGAGATAAGCTTGAGAAGCTGCAGGCCATCCTCCCACACTCGGAGGTTGGAGTTGGGAGCACGGTAGATGTACTCCGAGCCGCAATCTTGCACATCAAGAGCCTCGAGGCCCGACTTGAGCAACATCAAAAGCTGTGATCTATGGTGCCAAGACATGGTACACATTGTTGTGCCATTGTTCTTGGGCGTGTACGACATACAATAGGTAGGTGTAGGAAGGAAGTCAGCTTTGTTTGTGCGTGGTTCAATGAGCCAAGTTTTTTTCTGGTGTTCTGATGCATTTTCATTCATTAATTCCTCGTTCTTTCTTAATGATATTTCTTTTTGAGTATCATCATCATCAAATTTATAATCATCATGTTTTCCATGCGTCAAAATGTTGAACAAGTTGGTACTATGTGTTGACAGGTCGCAATGGCTTGTGATACCCAACCTAGTGTTGAACTGGGAATTTTTAGTGGTTCGTTGACCTTGGTCTGTCGCGCAGTTCTAGTGGGTAATGCGGGAAGAACTGTTGAATTTCGCTGTCATGTTGAAGTAGTCAATGGTATAGTAGCCTAGGCAGGAATTAGCAGGTTAGGACCTTCTGTGCTTTGGTGTTGTGGAACGGGTACCTACCGCTGGGGAAAAGCTTGCACGCCAATCCATTGGGGTTGGTGTGCACGCATGTCCATTGTACCAAGATCAGGTATATGGTTATGCTTTTGCCCTTCAGTCATTTTTTTATCGAAGCACTTCTCGATTTTTCATTCCTCAACACAAGGGGCAAACTGGACTCCCCTGAGCTTTTGCGTTCAACTTGATCTTGTAAGACCCACATCACATTTTCCACGAGGGGTAACACTTTATCTTATCAAATTGAACAAGAAAGTGACCAAATCGAGCTAGAAATCTTTGTGCTCCATGCTTGTGAGCTTTCTTCCACATTTGCCCCATGTGGCCCATAAAACTCATTCTTATCAGGCCAAAGCCTAGATGCAGGAACATAACTCATAGGAAGGTGGATTTTTGCAGAATCTGGGGGAAATGTTCACCCAAAATTGTTTTTTAAACACAGGAGTAAAGAGGCAAGTTATCTTTGATTTCAATGCAACCCACTGAGAGTGGCTCAAGATTCAGTCTGCGGTGGAAATACACCCCGTATTTTTTCCCCCTTTCTAGTTTTGGATGACAATGTGTTTTCTTATGTTTCTGTGTAAAAAGGTGTAACCAAAACTGGAGGACCTAACTGTAGACTGAAGATACTCTGTGAAAATGCACACTTGTTTCTCTGAAGATAGGGAATTGTTGAATAAATGCAAAGACAACATTCTGGGAATTTAATTGTTTTCATTGTCTTTAAAACAATCATAACTTGTACCTAGAACGTTGGGTATGCTTGGTTACATGATATTTTTCATACCTTCTCTCCCTTTCCCCTTTAGACGATCATTTGGTCCCCAAATTCCCCCATCGAGGCAGCAAAATCATGACAGTGGCCGCATTCTGAGAACAATCTGCATTTCACCCTTATTCTGAAACTGAACTACCAGATTTTCTCCTCAATCCCATATTTTCTGTTTTCCAAAATTTCCCACTTTTTTCTGGTTTTGTCCCGCAGACATTTGTAGTGTTCTGTCATGATTTAATTCTACATGATTCAGACATGTGTCATTGGTGCTGTGTTGAAGTATTAGTCTCGGTGACCTCTGGACTTGAATCCACTCACTTAAAAGCACTTCATGGCATTTTACAGGTGCTTTCAAAGCTCCAGCTCCAGCCCGCAAACCTCAACATTCCTAAATAATTTGGAAGTGAAAATCAGCTTGTCTTTTTCTCCCGGGCGAAATCTGAGTCTTTTTCTTCCTGAATTTGCATGTGTGAACAGTTTATGATGCAAGTATTAATTAAGGTACATGTGAACCTCAATCATTCACCCACGATTTCTTTTGGTGCGTTATTCGGACAACCAAGCAGCTTGTATCGTCATCTGGCCTTGGAAATTGCTATTTAGCAAAATGTTCTGTAATTTCTGCCCTGGCATGCGCATCTATACAGTTGACTTTGTGTGTGTGCTAAGTTGANCCACATTGTGCATTGACAGCAATGTTCCAAATCGCATTTCAGCAACAACGAAAGCAGCTGCAGACATCTCAGCAGCAATAATGATGTAGCAGCAATATGTTTAGATGCAAAACAAGAAGATTTAGTGAGATTTCAACCGAACATGTGATCCCTGATTCCTTTTCATGAAGCTGTGGCATGCATAGAACAAGGCGTTCCCTGTTTATGCCACATGGAAAAGATTTGAGACGTCATGTCTTTAGTACCTAAATGCTGTGGTCCTGATATCTTCACCACTGGAAGCCAGAATATATTTTTGTGATATGCATGGAGCTTGGAGATGGCAATGCATGCCACATCTACCACAGCAAAGCTGGCACACATTGGTGAAATTCCACACCTATGGGTTTTTCTTGGTTTCAAGCCATTTCATTCTCTTGTGGCTTGCATGGAGCATGTCATTCCACGTGTATGCCAAGTTAAGAGGTACAGTATGTCCAAAATTGAATGTTGATTTTTTTTTTGTTGTTGCAGTTTTAGCCACTCTTGTTTTATCCTTGTCTTGGTCGCATGCGTGCAAGATAGTTTGCAACATGCATTACATATGCGAACAAACAAACCAGCGCACAACAAGAATTCATTGCTGGAAAGTGACGATGTGCTTTTTTCACATGGCAGTCAACAAGGACATGTTCTATTATAATTCAAAGACCATGGCATGCAGCATTAATTGCATGCTGTGCATTGTGATTTATAAAATCACTATGCTCGTGCAATTCTGGTACTGCTAGCCACTGTGCTAACATGAAAAACGCATGCTCCATTGTGTTCCATGCATATGAAACATGCTGAGAAAATGTGATGGAGCTGGCGTTTACAGTTTTTGCCATCTTTCCTGACCTGCAGTGTTCCCTTTCCAACGTTGTGGACATGTCTGATCACCTTCAAGGAGGAATGGGAGAAGTTTCACAAACCTTATCCATTTCTTAGCATTGATTGTTGATGTCTCAACAGTGGTAAGAAGCCAGCAAGATACACATTGAGAATTTTTCTCTCATCTCAATAAAGCTGGCACATATTTCTGGAAACATGCTGTTATGGTTTTTTTTTATTATTTTAAGTTTTATCCTTTTTTCCAGTTTTTTCAAATTTTCAGTTTCAGCCATGACATGCTCATGAGGCATGCATGGAGCGTGAAATCCACAAGCATGGGGCATGGAATAGTCACAAGAAAACCAATTTTATGTGCCATATAATTCTGTTACGTATGGAATAGCAAGCCACATGCATGCCATATGCCAAAACGCAACACAAAGTGCATTTAATTCTAGGAAATTATTATACGCCTTTCTTTTGTAGCTTTCAACCAGGAAATGCGCTACTAGAATGCATAAAGCATGGCATGCAACATGAATGCCACACAAAAAGAGACAACATGACTCGCAATAGAATCTGAAATCATTGTGCGTACACTTGTGTAAGCACAATGTTTCTTTCAGCCACCATAATCCTTGGAAAAATGCATGCTGCATTGCATGCCACACACTTCACGTGGGAAAAACGTGATGTAGCAAGCATCTACTACAGAAAGAATAGTCACTTGTTTTCTGCTTNTATCCTATGTATACATGGCGGAGGATTCCAAGAAAATCCATTGAATTGTGGTAGAAGCTCTTGATGACACCTATCAGATGGGAATAAAAACTAATTCGCTCATATAAAATGAAGTTTCATAGAATTTCTTGTACCAAAAACTATTCCCATCACCATCCCAACATGCCAAAAAGTGGTGTATAACATTCTTGAGGAAAGTAGAAAGGAGCTGATGGAGAATTATCTTATTGAACTGAAGGAGGTGAGGATGGGGTCGTAACTTGCACATAGAGCAGCATCACAGAAAGAAGCAAACAGAGCAGATTGGCCGGTTGCGGCAAACACCTGCTTTTAAACATAATGATCTGCATTGGTGAATTTTGAGATGAGTAAGTTATCTACATGTGGGGATGTTATGAATTTGGAAATGAGGATAAGATAACTAAAATCATGGGGAGAAGCATCCATGACAGAAGTGAAGAGATCAGGTTGGCCGGATGCGGCACAGAGCTTCTTCTGAAAAGAATGCTTTGCAGTGGAAATTCTTAAGATGAAGACATGATCTACATGTGTTGATGCTATGAGTTATGAAAGGAGAAGTATGTGGAGGCGGAGCAGGAGTGGTTGAGTTATGCTGAAATCCCATCCCACAGACCTAGCTTGACACTGATGTACCTTGCATGGATTGATTTTTCATTGTGTTTCGTGGAATTTCTCACGTTATTCATGCTTAAAATCCCACCCTGATACTTTAATACTTTTTTCAAACTGCCATCAAGTTGAGCAAATGTTGTTACACCCACCTTCTCCCCCTCCCTAAGCTCCACGGCTTCATCCTTTCTATTTTTTACTATTCATAACTCTTCCTTTGCAAAAAGCTGTGGAAACATGTTGGAGGAGGGAGGGCTGGTTTGGGCCAGCAAGGAAGTTCTTGAAAAGGAAGATGTGAACGAGCAAGATTGGCATTTTCTTCCGTTTCTGTGCATCTGGTTGAAATGACCAGTGGTCTCAACATGAGCTAAACACAAACTGAACCAAGGAGAGTGAGAAGACTGCAACGATTGGACATAACTGTGAAGAAACATCAAGCACAAAATGAGCACATATCTGTTCTAGTGGCTACATAGGGCTTTGAACCATTCATGTTTATTTCCCTGTCCATATACAACCCCTAACTTCCCCTTCAACGAATCTTGCTGTGACTGTAATACCAACAAATTAAAGTTTGCCCCGGGGGGGGGGGGGGGGGGNAGACTTGGTGGATGATGGGAAGATTTTAAATTTAAATGGTGGTGCCGGCCTGTTGTACTCCATAGATGATTCCCAGAGAATAGCATAGTCATAGCTCAAGTTAACAAATTGAATTCCCTCATTGGATGATGTCAGTGATTCTTCAAATGAAAGACCAAATGTCAAAGTTAGGATGCCATCATGGACCCATCATTCAAGTCTTTTAGATGTGAAGCAATGTCATACTGGCTACCATGATGCAATATTGTTTGCCGTGCAAAACACAGATGACACATGACACACACCTAGGGCCTCTGCATGTACACGTGTGACCTTGAACGTTTTTTGGGATGACATGAGGAGGAGAAACCTTTGCCGACTCATGCATTAGTGTGGAATCCTCGCTGCACTGGATAAAGCACACTTCATTGTAGCTTCAATGTGCTGACTGGAGCACAGAAAACCTCTTGTCGGAGCCAGACAAGAAGTTCAGAAACCCAATAAGCCTCCCCTCATCCTTGTACCCCCTCTTATTCTACACCATTTCATATCAATTGGCAGGACTTGGGACCATCAGGTTCAGCATAAGTGAGGCAGAATAGAGTGCACAGAGAAATGGAAGGGTTGGAAAGAGTGGAGACGGTGGACATGAAAGAGTCCATATTCCGTATCCCAAGAGTGGTGAGAGATCCTGTTGGAGAACAATGAATAGTTTATTCTTTAAACACACCACTGGTTTCAGAAATCCTACTGTTTTCTTCTAACAATGCTAGCACCATCGAACAGACAGGAAAACTTCAGTGGATGGATTTGGAGTTTTGTCACACCCACCAGTCAAAAGCAAGCCAAATCAACCAGTCGGGAAATCTGTGGCGAGCTCCGCAGCACCACTGAAGAAAGAAAAGATATTCCCAAGCACCATTCTGGAGATTCCACGAGTGGAATCTCCAAAATGATGGACAATGCTCACCACCTCGAAACAGAATGAATGCAAATGCAAGAGCGCTGCATTTCCTTTTAGGTAGCACCATGATTGCAGAAATTCTAGTGGCATGAATAGTCTAGCCTTTGTCGTTAGACTTGAATGGGTTTTTCACCATGGTTGCCTCCACCAACAGCTACGTCATCATCTCTCTCCCCCTCTATAAAGCCACACTGCCTCAGCACATTGGCCACATTGGCCCATACCATGCCATGCCCTCAATCCTTCCTCAATATTTTCAAGGAATTTGAAGGGAATTGCGGTGCAACACAGAGAACGAATGTGGCCGATCCAGCATTGCAGTGGTGGCTTCCACTCCACACAATCTCATGAAGCTGTATCTTTCACTTTCCAATAATGGAGGAAATGCAGGTGGTGATGCACATGGTGCAGCAGAAGTAGAAGAAGCAGCAGCAACGACAGCCACTGCTATCTGTGATTCTGGCTTTGCTTGATCCTGCTCTATCAATTATTTTGAGACTCACAATTATGATGTGTCTGATGGATATGAGAGTGCCAGAAAGTGACAAAAACAGGTTACTCGATAAAAATCATCTGACATAACAGTTGCTTAGAGGAAGTTTCACAGGTTTCAACACACTTTACGGAACTCCATTCGGAGTCCGTTTGAGTGAGATATGGATTTCCAAAGTTTGGAGATCATGGGTCGGGTTCAAGTGACGACCTGAGTACTTTGTGCTCAAAAGGCGGCAGGATTATTGGCCAGGCCGGCTGAGAGCTGCCTTCAAGGAGAAAAGGCGGCTGGAGGACCTCCAAGAAACTTTGAGGAAGGTGCAAAAAATGATTGTTGGTAGTCCAAGTGGTGTGAGACATGAGTCTCTTGTGTCACAAGGTGACTGCCGCACATCCCGCTAGGCCAGGAGAGTGTGCTAGAGGGTAGACTTTGACAAAGTGTATCTCAGTGCTCCCTAGGCCAAATGAGGCATATAAGGGCTTTTTAGAAAGCTGTGATACTTTAATTTCTCACTCAAGAGTTGATTCTGACATTCACATTATCTGCAAACCTAAATTCGCTTCCGTAATTTCTCTCTGTGCAACCTGCAATCCCCTCTCGCAAACAGTTGGTCCTGCCTAGGCGGCTCTTAGTGAGCCTGATCACCTCCCTGAGGGCTGCCCCAGTTTCCACCAGAGCTATCAGAGTTAGAAAAAGGCTTTGTCTCATCCTTGAGACATTCCTTGCACCCTGTTGTGTGAGAGAGCCGTTTGTGGGCTGAACGTTGTACTACCATGGCGACATCCGCTTCCGTGGTGGCTGGCATGAACATCGCCAAGTTCGAAGGCACAAACTTCTTCAACTGGAGGAACAACATGAAGATGGTGCTGATGGAGAAGGGTCTCTGAAGCCAAGTGGATGAGAAGGAGAAGGAACAAGCAGAAAGCTCCCTCTTCCCTGTCGAGGCCAGTACCTACCGCGAGAAGCGTGACCGTGCCCTCGCCACCATCTACCTCCACCTTGCCAAACGGCAGCAACTCCTCGTCCGTGGCATCCTCGCACCAAAGGAGTTTTGGAAAAATCGTGATTCCACTTATACTTCTAAGTCGATCCTCATTAATATGAAGCTGCATCGTTGCTTTCACACTGTGAAGATGGATGAGTCAGGATCCATGATTGACTACATCAACATGGTGAAGTCTCTCTCTGACCAGCTTGCTGCGATTGAGGACCCTGTCAAGGAGCGTGTGCTCATGCTAACCATCCTTTCTGATCTTCCTAACAGCTACACTCCTCTCATTGTTGCCCTAGATAAGCGTGGCGACAAGCTCTCCCTCAATGATGTGGTGGAGAGACTGTTGTTTGAGGAGGAGCGGCGCAAGGGAGAAGAGGGCGGAAGCAGACTGGACGTCGCTCTCATCACCATCTCTGGTCATGGGGGTGGTGCTGCACCAACCAGGGGCAATGGCAGAGGAAGGAAGAAGAAGGGGAACTGCCACTACTGAAAGAAGTCGGGCCATTGGGTGAGCGAATGCCGGAAGAAGAAGGCGGACCTTGCAACTTGAGTGGGAGCGGGAAAACACTCCGACGCTTCCGCGGACGCCGTAGATTGGGAGATTGGATTTGTGAAAACCATCCGGGTCCTGCACGTCTGTGACAACACCGCCCTGTTCTGGATCATCGACTTGGGAGCCACGCTGCACATGACGTGTCGCCGGGAGTGGTTTGTTGTCTACACTGTCATTGAGCCTCGTCGGGTGTACATGGGGGACAACCATGTGCACATGGCGGTTGGGAAGGGTAAGATTGTGTTTTGTGCTTCCGTTGAGGGTAAGCACGTGGAATGTCGTCTGAAGGGGGTGCTCCATGTTCCGGGGCTGGCAGCTAACCTCCCCTCGGTCTCATCTCTCATCTCCGAAGGCATGCAGGTTTGCTTTGAGAATGGTGGCTGCACCATCTCTGCCGGTGCAGGCCATGTGCTTGTAAAAGCGAACAAGGAGGACGGTCTTTACGGCCTCTGAGTGGTGTTGGAGAAGGAAGCCGACTCAGCGTTGGCGGCGAGAGAGGGAAAACACAACATCTGCCGGTGGCACAGCCGGCTCGGTCACCTTAGCTTTGGCGCCCTCATCTCCATGCAGCATATGGTCCGTGTCCTGGAGCTCAAGGGGGTGAAGCAGCCTGGTGCATCGGCTTGTGAGAGCTGCATGGAAGGGAAGCAAGCCCGCACTTCTTTCATGGGGGAAGGGAAGAGGGCGGCTGAGTTTCTCTCACTCATTCACTCTGATTTGTGCGGTCGCATGCCATCACAGTCCTTGTCCGGCAAGTTGTACTTTGTCACATTCATTGATGACAAGTCAAGGAAGAGTTGGGTGTCCTTCTTGGCTGGCAAGGATGAGTGTTTTGATGCTTTCAAGGTGTGGATTGCTGCTGCACAGAATAAGCGTGGCAGGCGGTTGAAGGTGCTTTGCACCGACGGTGGAGGAGAGTATCTCTCTAGCGACTTCCGCACCTTCCTCAAGCGTCGCGGGATCAGGCACGAGGTCATCCCACCTGAAACACCGCAGCTGAATGGCGTGGCTGAACACGCAAGCCACACGCTTATAGAGCGTGTTTGGAGCATGCTCAAAGACGCGGAGCTCCCGCCAACCTTTTGGGCGGAAGCGGTCAACACTGCCGTGTACTTGAAAAAATGGAGTCCCACGTGCCCTGCCACTGATGACACCGGAGGAGGCGTGGACAGGTAGCAGGCCAACAGTGACGCAGCTGAAAGTCTTCGAGTGTGGCGCATTTGTGCACGTGCCTGCTGGCAACCGCAACAAGCTGGACTCAAAGTCGGTGAAGGCGGCCTTCCTCGGATACGACATCATGGGATACCGCCTCTACAACCTTGCTGCTCGCAAGATCATCCGCAGCCGCGGCTTTGTCTTTCAAGAGGACGCGAAGGGCTGGACTTGAAGCCCGATGAATGTTGTTCCACTTGCTCCCACACTTGTTCCTGAAGTGGGAGAAGTTCCGGTAGCAGAAGAGGATGGTGCGGAAGATGGCGGTGACAGCGGTAATGACAAGGAGGTGGAGGGAGCTGAGAAGGAGAAGGAGCCAGCAGCCGAATCTGATGAGGAGGAGCAACAAAACAATGTACAGCAGCTGCCACGATGGTCCGCACGCATCAACAAAGGTGCAAAGGACAGTGGGGAGCCTCTGAGGCGATCCGAACTCCTTGCAAGCAAACAAAGGCGATTGGAGGAGCTGGTGAACCTGTGCACCGTTCCACCACCAACGGATTTGTCTGATATCGAGCTTCTCTTCCTCACAGTCACCGATGACCCAGCCACATTTGGTGAGGCCATGCGGAGCGCCAAGGCGGCAGATTGGCATGCCGCAGCAGACGAGGAGTATGGTGCGCTCATGAAGAATGGCACCTGGACCCTCGAGGAAGCTCCACGTGGCAGCCAAGTGATCAGATGCCAATGGATCTTCAGGCGCAAGCATGGTGCGGATGGTAAGGTGCTCAGGTATAAAGCACGGCTGGTTGCAAAGGGGTATGCGCAGATTGAGGGTGTGGATTACAATGAGTCATTTGCACCTGTCACAAAGTTCCCATCCATCTGAGCGATCCTCGCACTTGCTGCTGCTATGGACTGGGAAGCTCACCAAATGGATGTGACTTGTGTATTTCTGAATGGTGACCTTGAGGATGATGTGTACATAGAGCAGCCGGAGGGGTATGTGGAGGAGGGAAAGGAGGATTTGGTGTGCAAGCTTGTGAAGGCCCTCTACGGCCTGAAGCAAGCCCCGCGAGCATGGTACCACAAGATGGATGAGCAGTTGGCTGGCCTTGGCTTTGTGCGCAGTGAAGCAACCATGTTGTCTATGGGCACACACAAGAGGCCAGCCAGATCATCATCTTGCTCTATGTTGATGATCTGGTCATTGCATCTGACTCCAAGTCTCTTTTGGACAATGTGAAGCAGTCCCTTGCTGCCAGGTTCGACATGAAGGACATGGGAGAGCTCAGCTACTACCTCGGCCTTCAGGTCAAGCGCGACTGGCAGGAGCAGAGTTTGGAGCTGTTGCAGAGCATGTACGTGAGCGACAGCGTTAAGCGCTTCAACATGGCAGGAGCGCGCAAGGCCGCTACACCACTAGAAGTGGGAGCGAAGCTGAGCATGACGCAGACTCCCTGTTGGAATGATGCTCCTCACCATGGCAGGAGTGACTCCAAAAAGGAACACCAAAAAGACAAGCCTTAGTGGCTTAGTGGTTAATGGTGTCCACCTCTAGAGGCAGGGGCCCGGGTTCAAGTCCCATAAAATGAAATTCTGCCCTGCCTCAAGGGAGGTGGAAAATAGATGCCAGGAAGCTAGCTCAACCTCTAGAGTTCCTCTTTAAGTTTCTAGAAGGCCAGGTGAGGGTCCAGGAAGGTGGCACACCTTCTAGAAGGGGTGACTTGTCCTACAAGGCATCTAGAGGTGTCTTGATCTTCTGGACACCTTCCCTCCTACTAGAAGCAAGCTGAGGAATCTAGGAAGGGGCAGAAGCTTCTAGAGGAGGGAAGGGAAGCCTTCCTAGGTGGGAAAAGGACAGCCTACCAAGGAGCACTCTAGAAGCCATAGAATCTGCTAGGAAGCTCCAAATCTGGCATGCTTTGGTGTTCTGGAAAGCTTAGATCAGTGGCTATAAAATGCCACTGCTTGTGAGCCTTGATCAAGTGTTAATTCCCAGTCAATTGAGGCCAAAACTATTGCCTCACTCTCTGACCAGATTTTGCCATCCTTGAACCAGTTGCCTCCACAGTTTCAGTCTCTNTTGGCGCTCCTTGTGTCCGCGTTATGCCCACCACAACTTGGGCACATCCAAGGATGCACCCTGGCCGCGGACGCATGGTCAAAACTCTGCTCCATCTACCAGTCAAGCAACCTTGCCAATCAGCTCTTCATCTTCAAACGGCTCGTCACCCTCCGAGCCAACGAAGGCGACAACATCATGGAGATCATGCAGCAGATTGAGTCCCTCGCAGCGGAGTGCGTGGCCACAGGTTGGGAGGTCGACTCTCAGTTGCAAGCTATGATCCTCCTTCTGGCCTTGCCGGACAGTTGGAGTCCCATGATCACAGTCCTTGGTGGCTGGCCTTCCGATGAGCTAAAGTACCCGAAGGTTGCTGAGTACGTGCGCAATGAGTGGATGCGACGTGGCGGTCGAGAGAATGCAGCGGCATCAAGTTCAGCTTACACAGTTCATCCTCAAAGTGGAGGCCGAGGCAACAAGTGGAAGGGTGCCAAATAGGGCACCAAGAAAGGTGACAAGAAGGGGGAGTGCTTCAACTGCGGCAAGGAGGGCCACTACGCGCGCAACTGTCCTCAGAAGAAAACTGATCGGTCGCAGCGGGGCGGGAAGAAAGATGAGCACGCCCTTATGGCTTACAACTCCACCAACTTGAAGGATCCGGGAGTTGCCGTCATCGACTCTGGATCAGGCCGCCACACGCAATGCAACAGGGCGGCATTTGTCACCTACGGCGCCTCGGAGAGACGCATGACGGTGGCCAATGGAAAAACAGAGGTGGCCGCCGGTGAGGGTAACGTCCGCATTGAGTCAGTTGTGGATGGAAAACCTGTCACGAGCACAATCTACGATGTGCTGCATATGCCCAACTTTGGGGCAAACTTGCTCTCCGTNGGAGACCAGAGCATAATGCATGTGCCAGAGCAGTCATATCTCAGGTTTCATGGGGGATTGCAAAGACTTGGTGGATGATGGGAAGATTTTAAATTTAAATGGTGGTGCCGGCCTGTTGTACTCCATAGATGATTCCCAGAGAATAGCATAGTCATAGCTCAAGTTAACAAATTGAATTCCCTCATTGGATGATGTCAGTGATTCTTCAAATGAAAGACCAAATGTCAAAGTTAGGATGCCATCATGGACCCATCATTCAAGTCTTTTAGATGTGAAGCAATGTCATACTGGCTACCATGATGCAATATTGTTTGCCGTGCAAAACACAGATGACACATGACACACACCTAGGGCCTCTGCATGTACACGTGTGACCTTGAACGTTTTTTGGGATGACATGAGGAGGAGAAACCTTTGCCGACTCATGCATTAGTGTGGAATCCTCGCTGCACTGGATAAAGCACACTTCATTGTAGCTTCAATGTGCTGACTGGAGCACAGAAAACCTCTTGTCGGAGCCAGACAAGAAGTTCAGAAACCCAATAAGCCTCCCCTCATCCTTGTACCCCCTCTTATTCTACACCATTTCATATCAATTGGCAGGACTTGGGACCATCAGGTTCAGCATAAGTGAGGCAGAATAGAGTGCACAGAGAAATGGAAGGGTTGGAAAGAGTGGAGACGGTGGACATGAAAGAGTCCATATTCCGTATCCCAAGAGTGGTGATAGATCCTGTTGGAGAACAATGAATAGTTTATTCTTTAAACGCACCACTGGTTTCAGAAATCCTACTGTTTTTTTCTAACAATGCTAGCACCATCGAACAGACAGGAAAACTTCAGTGGATGGATTTGGAGTTTTGTCACACCCACCAGTCAAAAGCAAGCCAAATCAACCAGTTGGGAAATCTGTGGCGAGCTCCGCAGCACCACTGGAGAAAGAAAAGATATTCCCAAGCACCATTCTGGAGATTCCACGAGTGGAATCTCCAAAATGATGGACAATGCTCACCACCTCGAAACAGAATGAATGCAAATGCAAGAGCGCTGCATTTCCTTTGAGGTAGCACCATGATTGCAGAAATTCTAGAGGCATGAATAGTCTAGCCTTTGTCGTTAGACTTGAGTGGGTTTTTCACCATGGTTGCCTCCACCAATAGCTACGTCATCATCTCTCTCCTCCTCTATATAGCCACACTGCCTCGGCACATTGGCCACATTGGCCCATACCGTGCCATGCCCTCAATCCTTCCTCAATATTTTCAAGAAATTTGAAGGGAATTGCGGTGCAACACAGAGAATGAATGTGGCCAATCCAGCATTGCAGTGGTGGCTTCCACTCCACACAATCTCATGAAGCTGTATCTTTCACTTTCCAATAATGGAGGAAATGCAGGTGGTGATGCACATGGTGCAGCAGAAGTAGAAGAAGCAGCAGCAACGACAGCCACTGCTATCTGTGATTCTGGCTCTGCTTGATCCTGCTCTATCAATTATTTTGAGACTCACAATTATGATGTGTCTGATGGATATGAGAGTGCCAGAAAGTGACAAAAACAGGTTACTCGATAAAAATCATCTGACATAACAGTTGCTTAGAGGACGTTTCACAGGTTTCAACACACTTTACGGAACTCCATTGGGAGTCCGTTTGAGTGAGATATGGATTTCCAAAGTTTGGAGATCATGGGTCGGGTTCAAGTGACGACCTGAGTACTTTGTGCTCAAAAGGCGGCAGGATTATTGGCCAGGACGGCTGAGAGCTGCCTTCAAGGAGCAAAGGCGGCTGGAGGACCTCCAAGAAACTTTGAGGAAGGTGCAGAAAATGGTTGTTGGTAGTCCAAGTGGTGTGAGACATGAGTCTCTTGTGTCACAAGGTGACTGCCGCACATCCCGCTAGGCCAGGAGAGTGTGCTAGAGGGTAGACTTTTACAAAGTGTATCTCAGTGCTCCCTAGGCCAAATGAGGCATATAAGGGCTTTTTAGAAAGCTGTGATACTTTAATTTCTCACTCAAGAGTTGATTCTGACATTCACATTATCTGCAAACATAAATTCGCTTCCGTAATTTCTGTCTGTGCAACCTGCAATCCCCTCTCGCAAACAGTTGGTCCTGCCTAGGCGGCTCTTAGTGAGCCTGATCACCTCCCTGAGGGCTGCCCCAGTTTCCACCAGAGGTATCAGAGTTAGAAAAAGGCTTTGTCTCATCCTTGAGACATTCCTTGCACCCTGTTGTGTGAGAGAGCCGTTTGTGGGCTGAACGTTGCACTACCATGGCGACATCCACTTCCGTGGTGGCTGGCATGAACATCGCCAAGTTCGAAGGCACAAACTTCTTCAACTGGAGCAACAACATGAAGATGGTGCTGATGGAGAAGGGTCTCTGAAGCCAAGTGGATGAGAAGGAGAAGGAACAAGCAGAAAGCTCCCTCTTCCCTGTCGAGGCCAGTACCTACCGCGAGAAGCGTGACCGTGCCCTCGCCACCATCTACCTCCACCTTGCCAAACGGCAGCAACTCCTCGTCCGTGGCATCCTCGCGCCAAAGGAGTTTTGGAAAAATCGTGATTCCACTTATACTTCTAAGTCGATCCTCACTAATATGAAGCTGCATCGTTGCTTTCACACTGTGAAGATGGATGAGTCAGGATCCATGATTGACTACATCAACATGGTGAAGTCTCTCTCTGACCAGCTTGCTGCGATTGAGGACCCTGTCAAGGAGCGTGTGCTCATGCTAACCATCCTTTCTGATCTTCCTAACAGCTACACTCCTCTCATTGTTGCCCTAGATTAGCGTGGCGACAAGCTCTCCCTCAATGATGTGGTGGAGAGACTGTTGTTTGAGGAGGAGCGGCGCAAGGGAGAAGAGGGCGGAAGCAGACTGGACGTCGCTCTCATCACCATCTCTGGTCATGGGGGTGGTGCTGCACCAACCAGGGGCAATGGCAGAGGAAGGAAGAAGAAGGGGAACTGCCACTACTGAAAGAAGTCGGGCCATTGGGCGCGCGAATGCCGGAAGAAGAAGGCGGACCTTGCAACTTGAGTGCGAGCGGGAAACATTCCGACGCTTCCGCGGACGCCGTAGATTTGGAGATTGGATTTGTGAAAACCATCCGGGTCCTACACGTCTGTGACAACACCGCCCTGTTCTGGATCATCGACTTGGGAGCCACGTGGCACATGACGTGTCGCCGGGAGTGGTTTGTTGTCTACACTGTCATTGAGCCTCGTCGGGTGTACATGGGGGACAACCATGTGCACATGGCGGTTGGGAAGGGTAAGATTGTGTTTTGTGCTTCCGTTGAGGGTAAGCACGTGGAATGTCGTCTGAAGGGGGTGCTCCATGTTCCGGGGCTGGCAGCTAACCTCCCCTCGGTCTCATCTCTCATCTCCGAAGGCATGCAGGTTTGTTTTGAGAATGGTGGCTGCACCATCTTTGCCGGTGCAGGCCGTGTGCTTGCAAAAGCGAACAAGGAGGACGGTCTTTACGGCCTCTAAGTGGTGTTGGAGAAGGAAGCCGACTCAGCGTTGGCGGCGAGAGAGGGAAAACACAACATCTGCCGGTGGCACAGCCGGCTCGGTCACCTTAGCTTTGGCGCCCTCATCTCCATGCAGCATATGGTCCGTGTCCTGGAGCTCAAGGGGGTGAAGCAGCCTGGTGCATCGGCTTGTGAGAGCTGCATGGAAGGGAAGCAAGCCCGCAGTTCTTTCATGGGGGAAGGGAAGAGGGCGGCTGAGTTTCTCTCACTCATTCACTCTGATTTGTGCGGTCCCATGCCATCACAGTCCTTGTCCGGCAAGTTGTACTTTGTCACATTCATTGATGACAAGTCAAGGAAGAGTTGGGTGTCCTTCTTGGCTGGCAAGGATGAGTGCTTTGATGCTTTCAAGGTGTGGATTGCTGCTGCACAGAATAAGAGTGGCAGGTGGTTGAAGGTGCTTTGCACCGACGGTGGAGGAGAGTATCTCTCCAGCGACTTCCGCACCTTCCTCAAGCGTCGCGGGATCAGGCACGAGGTCATCCCACCTGAAACACCGCAGCTGAATGGCGTGGCTGAACACGCAAGCCACACGCTTATAGAGCGTGTTTGGAGCATGCTCAAAGACGCGGAGCTCCCGCCAACCTTTTGGGCGGAAGCGGTCAACACTGCCGTGTACTTGAAAAAATGGAGTCCCACGTGCCCTGCCACTGATGACACCGGAGGAGGCATGGACAGGTAGCAGGCCAACAGTGACGCAGCTGAAAGTCTTCGAGTGTGGCGCATTTGTGCACGTGCCTGCTGGCAACCGCAACAAGCTGGACTCAAAGTCGGTGAAGGCGGCCTTCCTCGGATACGACATCATTGGATACCGCCTCTACAACCTTGCTGCTCGCAAGATCATCCGTAGCCGCGACTTCGTCTTTCAAGAGGACGCGAAGGGCTGGACTTGAAGCCCTATGAATGTTGTTCCACTTGCTCCCACACTTGTTCCTGAAGTGGGAGAAGTTCCGGTAGCAGAAGAGGATGGTGCGGAAGATGGCGGTGACAGCGGTAATGACAAGGAGGTGGAGGGAGCTGAGAAGGAGAAGGAGCCAGCAGCCGAATCTGATGAGGAGGAGCAACAAAACAGCGTACAGCAGCTGCCACGATGGTCCGCACGCATCAACAAAGGTGCAAAGGACAGTGGGGAGCCGCTGAGGCGATCCGAACTCCTCGCAAGCAAACAAAGGCGATTGGAGGAGCTGGTGAACCTGTGCACCGTTCCACCACCAACGGATTTGTCTGATATCGAGCTTCTCTTCCTCACAGTCACCGATGACCCAGCCACATTTGGTGAGGGCATGCGGAGCGCCGAGGCGGCAGATTGGCATACCGCAGCAGACGAGGAGTATGGTGCGCTCATGAAGAATGGCACCTGGACCCTCGAGGAAGCTCCACGTGGCAGCCAAGTGATCAGATGCCAATGTGATCTTCAGGCGCAAGCGTGGTGCGGATGGTAAGGTGCTCAGGTACAAAGCACGGCTGGTTGCAAAGGGGTATGCGCAGACTGAGGGTGTGGATTACAATGAGACATTTGCACCTGTCGCAAAGTTCCCATTCATCCGAGCGATCCTCCCTCTTGCTGCTGCTTTGGACTGGGAGGTGCACCAAATGGATGTGACGTGTGCATTTCTGAATGGTGACCTTGAAGAGGATGTGTACATGGAGCAGCCGGAGGGGTATGTCGTGGAAGGGAAGGAGGGTTTGGTGTGCAAGCTTAAGGCCCTCTACAGCCTGAAGCAAGCACTATGAGCATGGTACCACAAGATGGATGAGCACCTGGCTGGCCTTGGCTTTGTGCACAGTGAAGCTGACCATGCAGTCTATGGGCGCACACAAGAGGCAAGCCAGGTCATCATCTTACTCTATGTTGATGATCTGCTCATTGCATCTGACTCCAAGTCTCTTTTGGACGATGTGANAGCTCCAAATCTGGCATGCTTTGGTGTTCTGGAAAGCTTAGATCAGTGGCTATAAAATGCCACTGCTTGTGAGCCTTGATCAAGTGTTAATTCCCAGTCAATTGAGGCCAAAACTATTGCCTCACTCTCTGACCAGATTTTGCCATCCTTGAACCAATTGCCTCCACAGTTTCAGTCTCTGCAAAAACAGTTGGTGGTGTGAACCAGCCACTGCTAGGGACCCTCCAGGGTGCACACTCACCCTCAGGCCAACACTCCCCACGGCAGGCAAGAGAGCAGCCACATGGAAGCAGTGATGTACCAAGCAGCAGTTGGGAGCCTCATGTGCACAGCAGTTGGCACGCGCCTCGACATCAGCCAAGCAGTGGGAGTTCTCAGCAAGTTTTGCGTGAATCCGGGCGTGCCGCATTGGGAGGCAGTTAAGCGGGCGTTGCGCTACCTGGACAGCAGCAGCAGCCTTTGCCCCACCTTTAATGAAAACAACAGCCCCATCCTCATCGGCTACAGTGACGCAGATTGGGGAGGTGACCTGGACACAAGGAGGTTGACCAGTGAGTTCGTGTTTGTGCTTGGGGGAGGTGCAATCAGCTGGAGGAGCAAGAAGAAAGAGTGTGTTTCCCTCTCCTCCACTGAAGCAGAGTACATCGCCCTGAGTGAAGCAGGAAAGGAATCTGTGTGGCTGTGTGAGCTGCTAGCAAGCCTTGGACAGGAGAAGACCACAGCCACCACCATCTACTGTGATAACATGAGCACCAGTGCTCTGACGAAGAACGCCGAGTTTCACACCCGCACCAAGCACATCGACTTGCGGTACCACTTCATCCGCGAGCTCGTGGCAAAGCAGGTGGTGCAGATCAAGTTCTGCCCTTCAAGCATGATGCTGGACGACTTTCTGACCAAGCCGCTGGCAGTGCACCGCTTTCAGCAGCTGAGGGGACAGTGCGGACTTGTGTGATTTTTATTCTCGCAAAGTGGGATAATGATGGATATGAGAGTGCCAAGAAGTGACAAAAATAGGTTACTCGATAAAAATCATCTGGTATGACAGTTGCATAGAGGATGTTTTACAGGTTCCAACACACTTTATGGAACTCAATTTGGAGTCCGTTTGAGTGAGATATGGATTTCCAAAGTTTGGAGATCATGGGTCGGGTTCAAGTGACGACCTGACCACTTTGAGCTCAAAAGGCGGCAGGATTATTGGCCAGGACGGCTGAGAGCGGCCTTCAAGGAGAAAAGGTGGCTGGAGGACCTCCAAGAGACTTCAAGGAATATGCAGGCAATGATTGTTGGTAGTCCAAGTGGTGTGAGACATAATTCTCTTGTGTGACAAGGTGACTGCCGCTCATCCCGCTAGGCCAGGAGAGTGTGCTAGAGGGTAGACTTTGACAGAGTGTGTCTCAGTGCTCCCTAGGCCAAATGAGGCATGTAAGGGCTTGGTAGAAAGCTGTGACAATTTACTTTCTCACTCAAGAGTTGATTCAGATGTTCGCGTTCCCTGCAAACCTACATTTGCTTCCGTAATTTCTGTCTGTGCAACCTGCAACCCCCTCTCACAAACAGTTGGTCCTGCCTAGGCGGCTCTTAGTGAGCCTGATCACCTCCCTGAGGGCTGCCCCAGTTTCCATCAGTGTTAGCTGATAATGATGTGGCTGATGGTTCAGAATCTTGTGCGTCAGCTAATCTATCAGACAGCTGCAATTTCAAGCTGGCAATCAGTTGATAATGATGTAGTGGTCGCAAAAGAATTAGTGCCAGAAACCCATCCAATAACAT